>APFE030936351.1:33712-83521 GCA_000404065.3 Pinus taeda
CCAGACATAACCGAATTCCGCTCAGAGCTCTAGCATCCATCTCATCCCATTCATCCTCCGTCATGGAAGCAGGTCTTTTGTTTTTCCCCAACAGTGCTTTCGCCACACCTTGTTGAACCAGCAAATCGTGCATCTTCACCTTCCAAATTTCAAAATTATTCTTGCCATTGAATTTCTCAATTTCGAACCAGGCACTTTGATTTTTGGCCATCTTGTATCAGCAAAAAACAATAATCTCCAAAATCCAACCAGCAAAAAAAAATTGCCAATGCCTTTGTTTTTACTCAACAAAAAACTGCCTATGCCTTTAAAAAAACAATTGCCGTTTGCATGTGTTTTTACATAACCAAAAAACCCTGCCTATGTCTTTGCACTTATGTAAAAAACTGATCTTTGCACTTCACACAAAAAATTTCTGTTTACTCTTCACAAAAAAAAAAATTCTGCTCTTCACAAAGAAAGATTGCTGGCTATGTCTATCTGTCGTTGTCTTTACAACAAAAATGCCTTTTGTACTTTTAAAACAAAACATTTGCAATGCGCCCCTTCAAAATATTTCGCAGAAAATCTCAACTTAGTATTTATTTCGTTGTCACACAACATTCAGAGCAAGAAGCGCCGTTTATTTCCGTTTTTCTGCATCAGCTTGTGACAATTTGCGCAGGCGTAAAATGAAATTTGAAGCAACACATATCAGAAAAAACAAAAGGCAATGAACCGTCTGTAAATTGAACCGACCAGAAGTATTTATATATATATATCACGCTGCCATTCCCGACGACAGAGACTTGACTCTTCAAAAAACAGAACTGCGTTGTTCCATGTATTAGTTTACGTATGCATTTGTTCTCATATCACCGAGACCCTCGTACTGAACCTCATCCAATGACATTAAGAGCAGTAAATATTAAGGCGACCTTGGTGGTGTATTGAATAGCAAGGGCATAATCATCAGCGTTATAATATACCTTTCATAAGCATCGATGAAATATACACACCACTAACAGCTTCATGCGCACAGGTCACAGCGCTTCCGGCAACCAAGCAGCTCCAGCACACACGCAGGTTCTTCCCTCAGCGCAACAGCAAGTTCGAACCTCTGCTCCAGTCTCACGACACAAGCCACTCTAGCAATATACAGCTCCTTCAGTGCTCCAGCACAGCCAGCGCTCCAGGCAGCACCTCCAACATGCTCTGATACCAATTGTTGGATCAGGTGCACAACTATTTAAATAAACACAGAATTAACACAGCAGAAAACACATAGAACACAGCTATTAACGTGGTTCACCCAACCAATCTGGGCTACGTCCACCAAACATAGGCATTAGGAATATATTAATCAAAATTTTGGAGATTACATCAATGAAAACCTCACCCTCTCTCCCAGCTATCCGTATGACAACCTATTTTATAGTAGAGAGAATCTAACTGCTCTCACATCAAATTTAGGATGCATTAATTTGCTCCCAAAAACTTGGAGATAATCCAGCAACAGATTTCCTATTGTTGTCACCTACAGAGATTTATGCCTATTTGAGTTTAAACAGAAAATCTCAACAGTCTGTTACAAAATCCAAGTCCATGGCTTTTCTCATATTACAGGTAACAACAATTCAAAGAACATTAGGGCACCATAAGCTCCCCTAATGATAAATTTGTCGACTTTAGATAGTTGTAATATAGATACAGTTCCTTCACTTTATGCGATAAGCCATTTAAACGTAATGGTATCATAACACATAATTATCATGTGAAGACAAAGCGATTTCAATGATTTCATAAACAACCTACACATCGTATGAATCCCCTACACATGGATATCTAGAGAAGTCAAGACATAAAAACCATCGCTGGCCTTGTCAAACCTTTGCTCTTTTTTCATGTTGTCTATTTCTTCACGAAAGAGAGTTGTGCCAAGAAGAAGTTGGACATAATAGACAAGAATCGAGAATACCTGACCACATTGGTTTTCCAATGATGAATTGCAAACATTATAATTAGCATTTCTATTACATTCCCACATATGGAAGACACTGATAAGTAATGATGGAGCCATTAAAAGTTGCAAACATGGCTATTCTAGTTTCCTGGTGAATATCTACCCTTGTCAAAAGACGTCTAATGAATTGTATTGGGAAAATTAAATTGAAGTAAATAACTCTTTAGAATTCTTTTTGAAATTAATGTTAACTTTACTAACAAACATATCATGAATCTAAGAATACCACTTGACACAGTGCCTACAGGGCAAGATAAAAAGTCATTCTGCACAACCTCATTCCATATGGGGAGATATATCTTTAAGACCTACCTTATATTGACTTGACCCATATGCATTGCTATGATATTACAAAGGACTTGTCCATGCTCACATTGATTTGGCATTTCTGCGCTTCTCAAAATATTAACAACTATGCTATAGTTCAGTTCTTGGCATTGGAATTAATTACTATGGATTTGATTTTAGCAATAGAGGGTAGTTGGTTTGAAGTGGATGGAGCAGTCGTACATCAAATTTGGCAATCGACCATTATGCAAGAAAACACTTCTCTGCTAAACACAACACATATTGTAAACTATCTCCCTAGAAATATTGTTTAACAAGGTTATTCTATTATTGAATATAGAATATGAGAAAATTTAGGAATTGACAAGTTTTGAAGGTAAGTATTTTGCATGTTGTAATTTTCATAGAAAGTCTCTTTTGGCCATTTTGTTTCCTACAAAAAAGAAAAAGAAAAAAAAAAAAAGAGACAAGTTGGTATGATAGCTGTAGGTAGATATAGCTACAGATTGGGGAAGAGAATAGGGTCGAAAAAACTAAGTTTTGAAGATTATTACTATCAGATTCATTCAAGCTATGAACACAATTAACTAGGGATGGACATTTAGGAGTGGAAGGAGTCCTTCATAAGGGTAAGCAACCATGAGGAGAAAACACTAAAGTGTGGATGAGAGGGAAAAGGAAAGTAGTGAAAATAAATAAATAATTTTATTACAAGATAGTAGAGATGAAATCTTGATGGAGTATATTGAACCTAAGTTGCACAAAATGTCTAAATATTTAAAAGTTTTTTAAACGAGAACAGATGGAAAATAAACCCTCCAAAAATGGAAACATCGGGATAAATGTCATATATATAGAGAGAGAGAGAGAGACATACACACACACACACAATTTTTTTACAAATAAGTTGATAATACATAGTGCAAGAAAAAAAGAATGAGACACATAAATGACATTTTAGAAGGAAAACCCACTTTATGTTAATGTAACGCCCCCCCCCCAGATTTACACAATTTCACTAGGCTACTAGGGTAAACATGAGACGAAGAGATTACTATGACATGACCCAACCTCCAAGCTTAAATTATGAAAGTGGGGTCAACATCTGAGACTTACTCACACAAAATGACACCGTATAGGGTTGTCCTCAAAGCTTAAATTATGAAAGTGGGGTCGACATCTGAGACTTACTGACACAAACTGACACCCTATAGGGTTGTTAAGACACTCAGGAGCCAAAGAACAACCCAAGGTGACCAAACCTTGAGTTGGATTTATTTTCTAGTGACCTAGACTCCCAATCGCATGGACAAGCCTCCATAAGTACGGTTGTGAACCTCCAACCACACACACAAGCCTGCTTGGGTGTAGTTGTAGCCAACATCCTCATTTCAGATGATGCAGTCTCGAGATCTGAGCCACAATTCTAGGCCAGCCTCCATACCACTTCCTAGAACTTCCAAATACTTTCCAAAATGATAAATGACTTGAAGAAAATGCTAAAAATACACAACTTGATCAAGGACTTGACCTAACCAGACATAACCATGATTGTCATTTCGTCAAACATATGGTGAACATGTAATCTGTAGGTCATGAATGCATATCTAAACATAGGAGTCTAAACATTATCTGAGAATCACCGCGAATGCCTAATGGCCACTCATAATAGATACAATAACGTACCATCCCATGCATTGATAATCCATCAAATACTTATCAAAACCCGAATGAGACATACTTATAGTACATTGCAAATCCAATATTATAACCAGCACATAAGCATATTAATAATCATGACATAATATCCATAAAATAATCATAATATCAAGAAAAGGTGCTCATGGAATACAATAGGAAAATAACTCTTATTAACTTATGCAATAGCCAACCATGTTAGGGACTTCCATGTACCACTCGACCATAGGTTGGGCTGAACCAAATCTTCCTTTCATTCAATCACCCTCGTGCCATATTCCAAGCATGAACGTGGTATATCAAGACATAAACAACTAGGGCTTACCCAAGATTAAACCACATCCATGCTTAGGCTACTCTGATCCTGCCAAAACCAGTCAAGAGATCACTAAGCCCAAAACAAGCTTGGATGCCTTAGAGTTTCTTCACCAATACCTTGAGGAATTTTTTTTTCTCCACCCATCTATTGAGGGCTTCCTAGAGATTATAACACCTCCACTCCCAAACCTTATGGATTTTCCTGAGACCACCTCACCCAGTTCCAATACCTTTTGGAAATTCAAAGCTCAATGAAGAATTGAATCCCATCATACCATGCCTATCCAGAAATGGAAAGGAAAGGATAAAACCACTGTCAAACCCGAAAAAACCCATGCCAATGAAAAAAAAGAACCAAATAAACCAATGCATGTACCATGCATTCACAAACCAGCTAGGAAATTGCACATGCAAACTGTTACCTATAGTTCCTCTTGTTGAAGATGTTGGATCCAACCATCCTTGCTTGTTATTTTCTTTCCTTGTCCTTCCTTTTCTTTCCTTTCTCCAATGTTAGAGTGATCCAAGATTTCTCTAAGTGTGCAATAGTTTGAGAGAATAGAGAGAGCTCCAAAACTAAGCTTACAAAAGGTTGTGAACTTATTCTCAAAAGCCTTTTTTTCATTGAGGCCTTTATTTTCTTCATTTTCCTTAATTTTCCTTCTAATTTCCATCTCACAATTTTGTGATCTTTCACCTTCCTTTTCTCCTATTTTCCTTTACTGTCATCAATTAGTGCCAACTAATGCTTCTTTTCGATTTCCAATGCCTTTGAAAATTACCTTAGCCATAATAAACTGAAATGACACCCACTAGGATTTTTTGCCCAACATTTAGCTTGGAATATATGTCCCATGACCTTGGTGTCATTTTTCCTTTATTAACTTTATTACATGAACTTTTAAACTAGGGATATTACGAACCCCTCCCCCTTGGTGGAGCACCATCCTCGGTGTTCCATGACACCTAGGACCAATAAACCACTGAGAAAAAAACATACTTCATATGGATCTTTATAACCTATCTCGATGTAGTATTTACAATAAGCAACTGTTGAAAACCAAAAACAACATGAAAAACATGATAACATGACAATCATACCACTTACTAGAGATTTATAACACAACTCACAATGCTATTTACAATAACAACCACATATACTTATGCACATTTCCTTATACTAGAAAATAATCATACTATCTCTGGAGCTTTATAAATCCAACTCGATAGAATATTGACAATAAAATACACACACACACACACACACATATATACATATGCACATTTGCTTTAACCAACAACTAAAAGGATACAATGCATGTATTAGCAACAAGGGAATCTAGAGGCTCACACCTCAACCCTCAAAGTAGTACCAGGATTCACCCCTTCTCAAGAAATGTAAAATACACTTCCAAAGTCAAACCTGCATCCAATGTCTAGTGCTATGATACTTGCACTACCTGTTCCCTCAATGAACAGTGGTCGATTCATTGTTCTAGGGCACACTCCCAATTTGTTTATGATTGCGTCTGACAATGCTAATTATCAAAACAAAATTATTCCCTGACCTCTTCTCTTCTACACACCCCCTCGAGCAATCCAATCACCCCCTTCCATGCAACCAATCACCTTCCAAGTTCCCTGAAATCCCCTTTCCTGGGTGATCCATCCCTTGACAAGGTTTCCTTCAATCAGAAGGTTCAAAAGCTAAGGCACATCCTTGCCTCAAAAACATCATACCTGTCATAGCATGATCATGACAATCAATGGACATTATTGGGTACCAATGTGCCACAATGGACCTGCTCCTAAATAATTTACCATCATACTAATGCATGTTACAATTCCTTCATTGTTGCTTCTAACATTCTTGCAGTTAGTTTCAACTAGCGAACCAAACATTTTCCATGCTTTCTTGTACCAAGTACATAAATTGTCATTAGATTCAAAATGAATTGAAATAAATTTGAATAATACCTCATTGGTGGCTTTTCAATAAGGTACACTTTCACTTCTATTTACTTCCTGTCACAAGAAGTCAAACTAGCTCTTCGATCAAATAATCACGTATAAGCATATCACATTCGGTTAGCTCAAAACTCAACCATAATAAATCCTAATCATAGATCACATGTAACCAACATAAATAAGAGATACACCTAGTTAAAACCACTACATGTACCTGTACCTATACTCTATTATAACCTGTTCCTGAGCTCCATGTACTTGTTATCCTGTTGACCTCCCTATAAGATCTTATCCTGTAGATCTGTCCCATAATAAATCATTGTTGCAATGTGATTTACCTACACCTACCTGCTAAGAGCATCTACAACCATGTTCTATTTACCTTTGATTTACCTTATCTCAAATTCAAACTCAATAATCATGGCCAACCATAAACATTGCGTGGCATTCAGATTCAGTTGATCAAATAGATACCTCAACCCACTATGATCACTCATCAATACAAACCTCCTACCAAGAAGATAGTGCCTCCACATCTTCAATGCATGAATGATCACTGCTAACTCAATATCATGAGTAAAATAGTTATGCTCATGCTCATTCAATTTATGTGACTTGTAACATACTACCTGTTCCTCCTGCATAAGGACTCCACCAAGCCCTCTCTTACAAGCATCTATACATAGTACAAACTCTTTGTTCAAATATGAAATCTTTAAAACTAGATAATTTGTCAATAAATGCTTTAACTGCTCAAAACTTGTTGCACATTCCTCTATCCATTCAAATTTCTTACCTTGCCTCTACAATGACGTAATAGGATATGTAATTCGAGAGAAGTTCCTAATGAAGCTCCTATAATAAATTGTTAACCCCATAAATGATCTTACCTATTCCACATTTCTAGGAGCTGCCCACTCCACGATAGACCTTATCTTCTCTAGATCCACTATTATGCCTTCCTTGAAAACACCATGTCCCAAGTAATGCACCTCTATATGAAAGAAACTGGATGTACTGATCTTAGCATACAACTTATGTTCTCTCAACAATCTCAATATTATTTTTAAATGCTCGACATGCTCTTCCTCATTCTTAGAATATATCAAGATGTCATCAATGAATATAATAACAAATTTGTCCATAGAAGGACACAACACACTATTCTTCAAGCACATAAAAGTATTTGGAGCATTAGTCAAATTGAAAGGAACTACAACAAACTCATAATGCCCATACCTAGTCTCTAAAGTTGTCTTATAGTTGTCCTCTTCTTTAATGCATACGTGATGATATCTAGATCTCAGATCATTTTTTGAGAATACCACTGCTCCCTCAAAACTAATCGAATAAGTCATCAATCCTCGACAATGGATACTTGTTCTTAATGGTCACTTTATTCAATTCCTATAATCAATGCATAACCTGGGAGTACCATCATTCTTCTTCACAAACAATACTGGTGCACCCCAAGGCAATAAACTTGGCCTAACGTATCCCTTGTCAATCATTTTCTTCAATTGTAACTTCAACTCTACTATCTCTGGTGTGATCATCCTATAAGATGCCTTTGATGCGGGTGTTTCCCTGGTACAAACTCAATAAAAAATTATACTTCCTTGTGATGCGACAACTGTGAGATCTCTACTAGAAACACATCTTGAAACTATTGTAAGATCGAGTACCTTCTCAATATTTCCACATCCTCAACATCCTTACCTTTGTTACTAGAAATATACATTGAAAATAATGCACACCCTTTTCTGCGAATGTGCTTTGCCTGCATAACTGTAACCATTCTAACTGATGTTGCCTCCTTCTTACCCTGTAAGATTCTCTACTCCCCATTGTCATCCAAGCACTCAATGGATTTGTCATAATAGTCCACTTTAGTCCTATGAAGATATAGCCAGTCCATACCCAAAAGCATACTAGATGACCCCAATGGTAATATGTTCAATGTGTTAATGTAGGCATACCATTCAGTTCAAATGCACAAGCTCTTACGCAATGATGAACTCTCTTCTTTGTACATGTAGCCAACTGTACTAACAATGATTCTGCATGCAATTATTTATTCAAACCATACTTATCCACCAAGTCAGGGATAGCATAACTATAATTTTATCCAGGGTCAAACAAAATAGAAACAACTTGATAAAAAAGCTTACCATCCATCTCAATGATAGATGCTTGGTTATCTTCCCGCCTATTATCCAGCACTACATATATACAAAGAATCCTCTGCCCAAGATCCCCAATAGTCTGTGGTTCCTGTGCACTATGAATCTGAGGCCTACCATCTTGATACTATGGAAAATCTCACTTGAGATGCTCTTTACCACATATCCAACACTCCAACTGTCTAGTACCATCACCTCTATTCTGTTGTTGTGACCCATGTCCCTGTCTAGCTACATTGAACTTCTTTTATGGTGCAACATTCTCTTTCTCTTCTTCATTCTGAGGCCTTTCTCTTTTCGAATGCCATTTACCTTTAATTTTATTTTTCCCATTCCATCCTTGCCGAGATTTTGTCTTATGCTTTGACTACTCATAAAAGTGCTTCAATTTCCAAATAACTTCCTCCATCGACCGAGGCTCATCATAATCAATATAGCTCTTAAATTTTAATGTAAATACATTAACAAACATCTGAAATTTTTCCTTTTGATCTTTAATATACGATACATACCTCAATAGTTCTGACCTTCACATTATCTATGTAATTATGCAACAAAAAAGAACTTCTTCTTCCCAAGTATCCAAGCCTCTGCATCCTCTGGTTTCTTGAAATCTCCATCAAAGTTAGGTAGCTTATCTTTCTTAAACTCATCCAACAAAAATCTCCTGTCACTTCTCTTTTAAGGATAATAACAATGACGATCATAGTGACAGTTGGAATCAAAACTAGAATAGTACTTGTGTCTATCACCTCTCTAATCCGGAATATCCAAGAACCTATCATCTCTAACCAGGTCATCCCTATCTGACCTATGCCCACCATGAGATCTACTTCCATATGCCCCATTAGTCTTATTCTCTTATCCATGGTTGATATGAAGTGGCCCCTATCTCTGCAATTCTAACAAACTCTGAAGGATTACTAAATTGACTTCTGCTTATTTCTCTTGTGCCTTCATGATTTTGTCGTTATCTGCCTTGCAACTCCTTAATTCTTCCTTCAAGCTTCTCAATGTGTCTGCTAAGTCAGAAGAATTCCCAACACTACACTACTCATTTGATCCATACAGAGAGTCTAGGGAACGATAGTCTACCATCTTGCTAGTAATCTTTGATGTTTTCTTCTACAAAGCTTACAATGTCACCTAAACCAAACTATAAACATAATCAACATACCTCTATATAGTTTAGGGAGGATATCTCATCTATAAGGTCAACCATATTAGCACAATAAATGTATAAACACAGTCATAACAACATACAAATATCATCCTAACCATGTTCTAGTCATCAATGCATGACCATATCAACCACACATGATGACCTCGCACATGACAACTACACCCATATCAATGTATGCACAATCAACATATGGACAACATGCATGCAGACACAATACATAGAAACACTGACATGCATAACCAGTGCATAACCGACCTATACTCATGATAAACACACCCAGCAACACACCACCACTTTCACATGGTGACAACACTACAACCATGACTAACACCATGCATATTCAGCAAGCACATAGACCACAAGTATAAGTAAAACATGTAATTGACATGAATGCATGACCAACACACACTACCCATCTAGTCCAAGGGGTGAACCATGCCCTAATACCACTCTGTAACCACCCTCCTCCCACATTTACCCAAGTTAACTAGTCCGCTGGAGTAAACATGTGATGAGAGGCTAATACACATTGATTCAACTCCCCATGTATAGTTAAGGATGTGGAATTTACAGAACACAGACAACCTCACCTTCTACACTTGCAACAGAACCCCCAGGATTCATCCATCCCATCTAGGTGACTAACCCCTGAGACAAACTTACATTTCACTAGCCTAGAGCCTCGATTTCTCCCATGACATGGGCATGCATGCAGTTGGGGCCCTCTAGTCTTTATCAAAGCATGGGCATACAAGTGACTGGGGTCCTTTTTAGCTAGTTCTGAGCCTGTGACCTCAAATTATGTGCCACTTTTTCATGGCTAGGACTCAGGCCATTACCTAGAACTCCATGAAACTTCCATAAATGAAACGTAACATTGAAAACATGAAGTAAATGTAAACACTTGAACAAATACTTAGATGAAACCCTACTAGCCATGACAGGAATTTCATCAAACACGTCACAAATATGCATTTTACAAGTCATAACAACAAATTTGAGCCTACGGGTCTCGTACTTATCTGAGAATCGCTAAGAAGAATTGATGCCTTATCACATTAGCTACATTATCATCTATTAGGTCATATATTCATTGTACATTAATTTACAAATCAAAACATGATGAGATCCATACATCATCATTGTCATAAAACATGCTCATAACCAACCTAAATAACAAGGATGCAACATCCATAATTGCCTCATGTGAATCAATACATTTGGTCATAAAATACCAAGGAGAAATCGTTCTTATTAATTAATGATTAGGCCAACCAGGTTCGAGGCTTCCACATACCACCCGACCATAGATTGGCTGAATGAAATCTTTCTTTTAGCCAATCACCCCCATTCCATATTCCAAGCATGAATGTCGGACTTACAACCAAAATAAACCAGAGCTTCATGAGGCTACACCACCTCACTCTAAAAAATAGAACCAATATTTACCGCAATCCACCAGATCACTATGCCATAAACAATATTCATTCAATACTAGGCTTTACCACAATCCTCACCAAATCATTAGGCCAAAACCAAGCATGGATGCCACCAAATCTCTCCACCTATACCATGAGGATTTTGTCTATCCCAATCTCTAGGCCTTACTATGTATTCCGTCATTATCATTTAAGGGATTCCAAGGCCTGTGAGGTATCCACCCTCTAAGCTTTATCATCTATCCCATCCTAGGATTAATAGGCCCAATAAAGGGTACTCACCATTGAGCTTTACTATGTATCTTAACATTCACTGATCAAGGGATTCCTAGGCTCAATTGAGGTGTTCGCATTCAAGCTTTAGTGTGTATGCCATCCTAGGATTCCTAGGCCTTGTGAGTAATCCTAGGACCACCCCACTCAGCTTCAAGTCCATTCGGCAATCTAGCTCAACCACATACAATAGAACCCACCACACCATGGATATCTGGAAATGGCAACCAAATACAAAAATTCATGTACCATGCACACCAAATATATCAAGGAAATCACACATGAAAATCGATACCTGCAAATAATCTCGTTGTAGCTACTAGATCCTATTCTTCCTTTCTTGATCTTTTCTTCCTCTTGCATTATTTCTTTTTCTTGATCCAATTCTGAAGTGCTCCAAGAAAACTCTAAGTGTCCAAGAGTATGAGAGAGGGAGAAAGTAGAGAGAGATCGCCAAAACTAAACTGACAAAATGTAGAAATTGATCCTCATAATCCTTTTTATTAATGATGCCTCTATTTTCTTCAATTTTCCATTATTTTCATTCATTTTTCTCCTCACATGCAACCTGTGACCTTTCACCCTCCTTTTCTCCTATTTTCCTTTATTTTCATAAGTAAAATACCAATTAATGTCAGTTTTCCTTTCCAAAGCCTTTTCCATTGCCTTTGCCAATTTCCTTAGCCATAATAAACTAAATGAACACCCACATTAGGGTGTATTGCCCAACATTCATCTTGGAATAAGTGTCCCATAACAATGTTTATTATTTTGATTTATTAACTTTTATTACATGGATTTTTCACTAGTGTTGTTACGCTGGTCCTACGCTTCCCAAAATATGGAAGGTTCAACATTGTTGAGGTGCTAATTTTGCACTACTTCCCCATCTAAGGGTGATTTTTTGGGTTTAACTTGCACATAAACATGGTCACCTATTTGAAATTCATGGTAAGTTCTTTTTTGATCAGCGTAAACCTTCTACCTATCTTGAGTAGCTTTTAAATTTTGTCAAACTCTTTTCACCATACTTTCCATTTCCTTTAACATGTGAGGTCCTAGAATCATTTTGTTCTCATGACTATTCCAATTTGAAGGTGTCATGCACCTTTTTCCGTACAACACTTCAACTGGGCTCATTTTTAATGACTCATGGTAACTTTTGTTAAAATCAAATTCCACTAAATGAAGGTATTCCTCCCTTTTACTCGATTGTTGCATTACGTACATGCGCAACATATCCTCTAGTACTTGATTCACCCGCTCGATTTTACTATTTGTTTGTGGTTGATAGGAAGTATTGAAATGGATTTGGGTACCCAACCCAGTAAAGAGAGCCTTCCAAAATGTAGAGGTGATATTTACATCCCATTCAAAAATTATCACTCTTGGTATGCCATTAAACTTGAATATTTCCCTCATAAATATATCCACGATTTGGGCAGTCTGGTAAGTGGATTTGTTAGGGATGAAATGAGATACCTTGCTCAATTTATCCACCACTACCATGATGGAGTCATGTGACTTTTTAGACCTGGGTAATCTAGTTATAAAATCTAAGGTTATTGTATCCCATTTCCACTTAGAAATGGGTGGTGGATGCAACAAACCAACATCATGCTAATGTTCAAATTTAACTTTCTAACATTCTAACCATTTTCTAAGTATTCAACAATATCTTTCCTCATTCCGGAACAATATCAATTATTTTTAATTGCAAAAAATAGTTTTTGATATTCAGGATGGATGATATAGGGGCTTTGGTGTGTTATCACTCAAGTTTTCCTTAGAAGTTATTGGAAGAAGGAAAGGATCCAAGGTAACTACAAGCCAAATTTTAGACTCAGGTGCTAGCTCGCCTAAGTCCAAAGAGGGCTCTCTCTTTATGATTTAGCTATGTTTTGATATGATTTTATGGTAGCTATTAATGTTCGATGAGGTTGTTTTGTTTGAGAGTGGTGGAGTTCTGAAACAAATGGGCAAACTAGGCTTCTAGGCCATAATATTGGGCTATGGAGTCAATCAGGGATAGTTCACTGGATCAAGTCAGATTGTTGAGATGTGAGTTCAACAGGCAGGATAGCAGAATAAAAACAAACTTTGGGGTTTGAATGGATGATATTTCTTCTCAAAAATAGAGGGCAATCAAGAATCCTCAAGTTAGGATTAGAAAGAGGAAAGGAATATAGGTCAACTGGTAGAGGGCAATTAAGAATCCACTACCAGGGACTTATTAGAGAAAAACTACAAGGATAGAAGAGCATTTAAGAATTCCTTTATCGAGATAGTTTAGAAGAAAACATAGAAATGGTAAACTGTTGATAGCAGAGAGCAATAAAGCTAATTCTGATACACTTGACTATTTTACCATTTAGATTTAAGATGCACGAAACATTGAAACATATAGAAAACGCATAAAATCACAAGGATAGAATACTTATTTGTAATTATACTGCGCAAGAATCTGATGAAATGTCCTCAACTTTCATTCATTTTCTAACAAAAATCCAATTTTGAGTACAAAAGCTTTCTCAGCTTGATAGCATAGATTTACAGAGATGTTATAGAATCCACCTCCAATACTTCAAATGGAGAAGTATTTATACAAAAATTACATCAAAAATATCTAATAACCACATGAGATTTATTCCAAGGAATACAAAATATCTTTTACAAAAAGATAGAGACAGATGGAAAATTGATTGCTACTGTCCCTTTATTTATGAATGAGGTGGAGGTTGAAACTCAGATTTGCCTCTTGTTGTTGCTGTAGTAATTGTGTGCTGGATTTTGCTTACTCTTCCCTACTGATACTCTTTACCTGTTCCTGATACTCTTAACCTGTTTACCAGACGTTACCTCAATAAGTATTTTCTATTTACCTTAGAGTTACCATAGTAAATTATAGGATATCGGTCATGTTGGTCCACCATTCTTCATTTGGTATCTTCATCGTGATCAATTTCCTGTATATTTCATCAGCTTCAGTGTATTTTGCAAAATTGGGCTAGACTATGAACAGGTGTTTCACTTCATGCTCAATATAGAAAAGATTTTCCAAACCATCATACAACACTTTTCCTGTAGGTAGTGCTTTCACTGCGGAAGAGCTGACTTGACTTTTGGCTTGTTTGTGCAGTTTCTCAATGTAGTCCTCATGAGTCATCAGTTTGTCATTTATCACCAATGGGCTTGGAAGTCCTTTATCGCTTAGAATTTCATATTTTGACATAAAATAATTTAGGTCCTCTTAAATACTTTAACATCTTCTTTCTAGGTTAAGCGTTAAGTTTTTCTTAGTAAGAACTTTCTTAATTTCAAGGATAGTACCAGTTTGATCCTCGATATCCCATTGTTCCAGCTATTGCTTGCTTTTTTTATTCAAGAAGTTAATCAATTGGGTTACCTCTTTAGGTTTCTCTCCCAATTCTTCCCTGGTCTTTTGTATAGCCTTTGTAGCTAGTTTAACTAACTCAGTCTGTTAAAAAATGATCTGAATAGTAGACCAAATATCATTAATAGAATCAATGATATTGGTCCATAAAATCTCTCTAATATCTTTCAAAGGCTTTTCCAATGTTAAGTCCTTATCTAATGTTTTAATTCTTTCAATCATTCTTCTATTTTTTTCTCTCTTCTTCAGTGTAATTAATCTATGATAGCTCATAATTTATTTCCAAGCTGGTAACCATTTCTTTTATTTTCTTTATTTTAGTTACTTGGATTTTCATTTCCTCCATGGACTTTATTAACTCCTCTATTTGCTTTGTTGAAGTTGTTGCTGCTTCTGATGTACTTTTTGTTGTTGTTACTGGCAGAGCTGTTACTAGAGGAATGTTGGGTGCCAAATATGTTGCAATAGTAGATGGCACTGCTATAGAAATAATGGGTATTACAGTATGAGGAATGGTGGTTGGCTCACCCTGTTTGGACTGCAAAACTTTTCCTAGTTCTTGCTCTATTTCTTTCAACTGCTCATTCAACTTAAGGATCAAGTCCATAAGTTCTTCCTCATTTTGTTTCTCAATTACTTTTGCAGTTTGTGGATGTATGAGGGGAGGGAGTTTAAGTTGTTTCTTGAGTGCAGCAATGTCCTCATTCTTTTTCTTTATCAAAATTCCAATTGCTTTAACATCTTTGGGATGATGTTCCAACTCAATCACCAGGTCTTCCAATTATTTTATCTGGGTGTCCTTAGCTTGAGAAGAGGCTTTTTCCAACTGTAACTGTGTTGTAGTATTACTCAGAGAATTATGCAACTAATGGGCAGTGATGGTTGTACTGGTCAATGTGGAACAGACCATCTCACCCATTTGCTTATGGAGCTCGATCTGATCAATTGGGTGGATGTCTCTGGCAAGAACTTCAAAATTTGTTTTTAAATAATCAGCCATGGATTTTGGTTGTTGTACTGTTGGCTTCAAAAAACTCATCTGCATCTTTCCCTCTTTGATGTCAAAGGCTGACATCAATCTTGTTTGATTTGTAGGAGCCATTTTTAGATAGTGAGCATAGTTTTGAGCTTTGAGCTTCTCATTCCTAGCTTTAATCTCTTTGTACTTTTCTTTCAAATCCTGCTTAATGCCTGTGTTTGAGAGGTAGACAGTGTCTCCCCTGCTAGTGTTGTCTGCACTGTGTCACTTCTTGTCTCTTCATATTCTTGTTCAGACAGAGGATTCAATCTCTACCTCTTCACATATACATGGTCCAATAGCACTGTAGAAGGGAAAGCCTCATTCCTACTTATTCTTTGAATTCACTCCTCATTAAGAGGGGTCTGCAATATTGGAGGGTTGCTCATGTTTGTATCAGTCTGGGTCAACTCCTGTGAAATGCTCTGTGACTGTGAATCTTTTCCCTGTCCTGAAGTCTCTGGTTGTCCTGATGTTTGTGCACTATGCTCTTGTGTTGGTCTCTGTGAATATTCTTCATGCATATGTTTAAAGGAATCCAGATCAAGTCTTTTTTCCAAATCCTTCATAACATTTTCTACTTCAACTTGCTCACTATCTTGTTCTATAAGTGTTCCTTCCACCCATTCATTTTGATTTGCATATTGTTCTATCTTTGGAATTCTATGATGGACGTAGGGGGATAGTTTATGCTTTTGCCTTCTATCACAGATGAAGCTATGAGGATCATAAGGCCAGATGAAACTATTTTTCAATCTCAATCTCTCAAGGATTTCCTCAGCCTCTTCCCCTGCTTTTCTGTTGTTGCAAATAAATGGGCCTAGGTGATCCTTTATCCTTAGTTGAGCTTTCTTCTTAGCCTTCATAAAGTGGATTTCAGGGAGGTATTTGGGCAGTTTAAAGGGAGGCAACTCACACCCATAAATCCTGATCTTGGTATGGTTCTGGTACAAGTACCAATCCCCAACCTTGTATTGCTTGGATAACTGAAGAATTCTCTTAATATCATCACTGATTCTGGGAGGGGGGCTTCCTATCAACATGGTAGTTACAGGATGCACAAATTGATCAATAAAATGTGTATAAGGATAGGGAGAAGAAGGTGAATTGTGAAAAATGGAAGTCCAAAAGATGATTGACCTAGGGTTCCCTTTAGTGTCAAGATTTTGTACAGAGAAAGGGAATTTATCAAATTGGTAGTAGAGGAAAAGATGATACAGGACTGAAGAATATTTAAATATACTCTCATTCTCCAATCTCATGAATTGGTCATGCATCTTATCAGCAATGAATGTAGCATAGTCAAATTTGGCTGCAGGAGGTTGACCAAGGGTGAAAATAGACATGTAGGTTAAGGTCAACTCATCTACATACTCACTAGTAGTAACACCCAAAATGCAAGCAATCATGGTGATGATATCCTCCCCGAGACTTGTAAAAAAGCTTGACATATAATGAGGGGGTTCTTTTGGCCTATATTTTTCTTCCATGAAGGTCTAACAGATTTGGTTAATTTCATAATTGGACAGTTTTGAAGATTTTTCAAGTAAATCGGCAATGGAAAGGGGAGTGAGATCCTGGCCAGGCTGTAATTGCAGCATTTCATTTATATACTCAGCTGTAATGGTGAAAAGGACTTTCTTGTCAGGGGACGTTATAGCTCTCAAATTAGGGTCATAGTTTGCATGGCATTGGTGGACAATATCTGAGAAAATATTGACAGTGGGGAATTGATATTTAGGTAGGTTTGACTCCCAAAGACCTATTTTATCAGCATTGTTCAGATAATTGTCCCGATACTTACAGTGTAGCTTCAAGGGGGTTTCACTCAAAGTAAGGTCCTTAATTTGAAAATTTTTATCGGCCAAAGGAAGGTGGTCCAAATCCCTGTGGAGAGTAGTGTTTGGCGTGACATTCAGGGCAAAAGGAGCTTCCATCCTTGGTTCTTGTGTATTCAAGGAATAAATTTGGGGTTCTTGAGGTTTTTGGATAAAAAAGGTGCTTGGGGAAGCCTTGGAGCTAAGAAATAGCTTAATTGTGCTGGAATACTTGAGTTTAGAGTAATTTGGTGGAGGTTTCAGCACAAAAACAGGGTTCCTGAGAAGGAAATGCGGTAAATACATGGTTATAGTTGACTGAAGGGGCAAATGGTTGTGGCGAATGTTTTGTCGGGTGCGCACAGTAGTTTGTAGTGGCCTGGAGTTCAACAATTGATGGTGGTTGATGGCTGGGAGTAAGTTGTTGGCTTGTACGTACTCTATGCGTGCATGGAAGGAAAAAGTTTCTTTCCTCGGTAAAAAGGGAAACCAATGAGTATTTGTGTTTTTATGCACAATTTCAATGACTTTTGGTGGGTTAATGGGAAAAGAACAATTGGTTTACTTAACCGATGAGACACTTTATCGTTTAGTGGAAGCGGTAAGTGGGATATATCGCACTGCTTTTGGGAGGTTGGTGGTTTTGGCAAAGGATCACGCGATGCCACAAATTGGATGACACGTAGCATCAGTGAAAAGTCAAAATAGCTTATATCGCATGGTTAATGTTCCACCAAAAGGCTCGCGCGATATGAGCAAGAGTCGTTGGATGAGGGATGGAAGATCGAACGACAGTCAGCAGCGGAAAGTGTTAGGAAGTTAATGGAAGGGGCCCGATGGCATAATCAACATAATTAAATGAATTTAATTATATCGGGGATGATATGATTGGACGAATGAAGAATTAATATTTTTAATGATATCGGGGGTGAATGAATTGGCAGAGAGGCTATTAATTAATCTAGATGATTAATTAATTCCTTTTTAACACCTCGTGGATTTTGGCTCTTAATTAATCGTGGTTCCATTAATCAATCCAACTTAATTAACTTTATTTATGGTTTATTTTTCAAACTGGGGCGGGATATTTATTTATTTTTGGGATTATATTAATAATACGGGAAAGGGTAATTTGTTTTGGGAGTTAAATAAATGATAAGAATTAAGTGTTAATATGACCATGGAAAAAGAAAATGCGCTAAGTAAATGTTTCCGAAAATACATTCATCATCCAAAATTATGACTTAGGCTAAAATGTGTTTGGGGGGGTTTTTATAAAGAACCATTTATTTTTCCCAAGTAAAGAGTGATTTTACCTTGGAAATGGATTTCAAGGGAATTGATAAATTATGGAAGGGGTGAATTTTTATGAAGGGGGTTTAGCACTTAGGCCTTACAAATTATTGGGCCGAGGGTCTGGTCCTTCCAAAAGTCAGAGAAATTCTCTAAGCCCCTTTAAATTTCAGGTTGTTGGTGCCTTTAGTTTGACTTTTGTTTATGATGTAAATGTCTTCATTGTCATCCATATCTTTTAAGTGCTTTTGATGATGAAAGTATATGACTTGATATCTGGATAATCATTCATCATACATCATTCTGCAACCATTCATCTACTTACCCTACCTACTTATCCTACCATTTTTTCTTCTTTTATTAGGGTGCACTTAAACTGGCAAACCCTTATCAAAACCTTTTCTTTTCCTTTTACAATAGAAAATCTAGCTAAGTCTATCATTATTACATCCAAGGGCTCAGATTAAACTGTTGAGCTCCTTTTATTCACTCTACCTATCTACTTATCTACCAAGATTAAATAGTTTGGTCAGATTTTATTCTCTATCTCTAAACATGAAATTCAAAACATGAAATAACCATGATTAAACTATTTGGTTACCGTGGATTATGGCATAACAACACTTTGCACATAATCATTATTGTACAAAAAGTAAAATAGCAGTGGCATTTGGACTTGCACACTTTCCTAGTCTTTTTCTTTTTCTTGGGGTTCATTTTTATTTTTTTCTGCCCTTTTCATTCTTTTTGCCCTTTGATTTTTCTTTTAGGGCATACCCTCTTTACATTTTTTAATTTTTGATTTTTTACAAATATGGAAAACATTTGCAGAAAGCAAAGGTATGTACATATTTCAAAGCTAAACCAAGTCAACCATGATATATTACACCTATTGGTATAGAAACATAACACGGTGGAATTTATCTAGCAAAATTTCCTTGACTCATAACTGATTAGGAACGTACATTCTCTCTTTAAAAATCAGAAAAAATATATTTTTTAATATCATATTTGGTTTTTTTCCATAGTTTTGTGCAATTTTAGCTTTCTGCCATAAATATTCATACTCTAGATCTTTCAAGGTAGCTTATTTAATCTAATTAGAAAAATTAAAGTCTACTTTACTATAGGAAATTTTATACACATAATGCAGTCTTCTACTCAACACATCAGCTACACAATTCTCTTTCCCTTTAAGATGTGATTTCAAAGTCAAATTTACTTAGAAACATAGTCCACCTAGCTTGATGTGCATTTAAATTAAGCTGCTTAAAGAAATTGGTCAAAATACTATGATCTCTCATTAGTAGGAATATTTTCCCTCACAAATAATGCCACCATATCTTCAAAGCTTGGACTACCATGGTAAGCTCCAATTCATAGGAAGAATACCTTTGTTCATGGTCCTTTAGCTTCCATGACTCATAGGCGATTACCCTGTCCTCTTGTAGCAGAACTCCCCATACACCCTCCCGGCAGGCATCCATGCACATTGTGAATTCTTTCTCAGGATCTACAACTTTCAATGCAAGAGTCATTTTAAGTAAGTGTTTCAAATGCGCAAAACTTTGTTTTAACTTAGTTGTCCATTTTAACATTCTCCCTTTCCTTTGCAGAGAAGTTATAGGGTAAGCAACTTTAGATAACCCCTCTATGAAGCGTCGATAATACCCAACCCAACCAGACCCATAAATGAACGAATATCTGCCACATTGTTTGGAATAGGCCATTCTATAATGGTTTTAATTTTCTTCAGATCCACCACTATCTCTTTAGAGGAAATGTTATTCCCTAAGTATTGAATTTTGTCCTTATAAAATTCACAATTACTATATTTAGCATAATGTTGGCTTTCCCTTAACATTTTCAATACTATTTGAAGATGCCCCTTATGCTCTTTTAAAATACTAGAATAAACCAGAATGTCCAAGTAGGGGTGAATAATACGATTCTTCAAACTCATGAAGGTTGTAGGTGCATTAGTGAGCCCAAATGGTAAAACTACGAACTCATAATCCCCATAGCATGTTCTAAACGTTGTTTTATAAATGTCTTCATATTTTATCCTTATCCGGTGATATCCCGACCGAAGACAAATTTTCAAAAATATAGTGGCACCTCTAACTTGATAAAACAAATCATCAACTTTTGGTAGAGGGTACTTGTTTCTAATGGTTAATTTATTCAGTTTCCTATAGTCAATACATAAGCGAAGAGTGCCATATTTTTTCCTCACAAATAGGACTGGAGCTCCCCAAGGAGACACACCTGGGCAAGTGCATCCTTTGTTTGACAGATCTTGGAGTAACATCTTTAGCTCTATCAACTTAGGGATACTCATTCTATAAGGGTATTTTCATACAGGGGTGGATCCGAGAATTAGTTCTATAGTGAAATCAATGTTCCTTTTAGGAGGCAACCCCAGGATCTCTTCCAGAAATACATCTACAAATTCTTTATGGATGTAATATTTTCGAAGGAAGCTACCTTATCTTTAGAATTAGTATAACCTACTTGAACAACGTAGATTTGGAAGCCCTTGCGAAGGCACTTACCTAGTTGATTGGATGTGATAGGGTGTAACTTGACTTCTCTTTTGATACCCTAATTTTTTTTCTAATACCCTCAATTTCTTTTCTAACACCCTCATTAGTAAGGAAGTTGATAGTTTTGTCCTTACAATTTACTAGAGTCCAATTCTTCTCTAACCAATCCATACCTATCAACATGTCATAAGAACCTAATACTAATATATTAAAATTGGCCTTAACCTGTTGTCCAATTATCTCGATCGAACAATCCATTACTTTTGTTGTTACTCTTCTTTTAGCTCCAGTAGCTAATTGCACTAACTGCCAATTTTTAAATTTCACACTTTGCATATGACATAAATCAACTATTTTTGGATTGATGTAACTTATACTTGCACCTTGGTCTATTAAAATTGAAACATGATGGTTGACTATCTTACCTTCAAACTCCATCATCACGAGTTGGTATTTAGCCTGATGATCCTCCAAGGCTGCATTAATCCTTGGTATACTCCTTGCCACCTCACCGACCGTGGAGGATTCTTGAATGTTAGTAGTGGGTTCTAATCCAGTACGATGAGATTTTTTTTTTATAATAGTGGGGTTCCCCACAACGCCAGCACTGCAAAGGAGGATTTTGGGTTTGGCTAGGCTCTGGTTTACTAGATGCTTCCATTTGCATGGCTTCACTTTGAGATTTGAACTTTTATTGACCCTTGTTTGGAGGTTCGATCAATGATTTTCTATGTGCATTCCTAGCTCTAGTAACTTTTACATTTCTAATGTTCGAAAAACTTTTCTGCCCCTTCTTTTTGAGCCATTCCTTGGTACCTTCACCTTTCTACTTCATTTGCTAGTAACAAATTCGATCTTTCCAAATAGCTTCGTCTATTGTCTTTGGGTTAACGAATTCCAACTTCTCTTTCATGAAAGCTAGTAAGTTGTTGATAAACCATTTTACTTTGGCCTTCTCTTCATGGATATAGGGGACGTAGCTTAACAGAGAGGTAAACTTGGTTATACATTCATCCAAGGACTGTTTTCCCAATTTTAAATCATGATATTTTTTTTCTTTTTCATCATAAAATCACTCGGTCAAGCATTTATCTTTAAAGTGCTTCTTGGATTGCTCTAAATGGATTTCCTACTCATCAATTCCTTCAACTATTTTAATCTCCTCCCACCATAGGATGGATTTACCTTGCAGTTGATAAATTACTAGCCTTGTTTTTAGATTATCATCATACTCATAAATTTGGAAGTATTTTTAAATGTTTATCAACCATGCCTGAGTCGCTTTTTCCAACTCTCTTTCATAAGTTGGGGGTTTGATTTTCTTAAACTCCCCTTGTAGTTCAATTTTTTTTCTTTTGGTCCCCATCCCACCAAGTACATTATCAGACTCCTCTTCATTACCAACTCGAACTCCATCGTTTTCGGGGTTTCCCCCTCAGTGTCAATGCAACTCCTCTCTACTCCCTTCATATTGGCTAGGATTTGGATTCCTTTGGTTCTTCCTATCTAAGAGACTTTTCATGATCTTCCTGTTCCAAATGTAACCTTTCATTATCATTTCTTAGATTCATCATTTCTGCACGCAACTATTGCACAATTTCTAACAACATCGCATTATTGTTCTGGGTTTCTCCTCCCAATTGAACCCACCTTTCTGGGTTGGTTTCTATAAGGGGCACATGGCATGTTCCTCCCATTGATCTTCCTAATGGGGTACTTCCTACCTCTTGTCTCATTTTGTATCAATTTCCCTTTCGTGCATCATAACCACATTTGTTATTCCACATAAGCCCATACAGGCCATAGTGTAGAATCTAATTATCTAACACCAATTGTAACGTCCACTTCGACATAGCTAAAACATAAGTAGATAAATTGATAAAAAAAAAATTATTGTAGATTTAAGAAAGGCATTATAAGGGTTCTACAATTCCTGTAACTTCTCATATGAACTACGAGTAAGGTTTTTTTTTTAAATCCACAACCCTAGGCTTCATAATGTGACTTCAATCAATCACACATTTTGGTTCTCCATGCATTAAAATTGATTCTTCCAATTAACCACACGTTGTCGGTCAAATGTCCTGACATCACAACTTTGGATCAAGTTGTTTACTTAGCTCTATGAAGAGGGTTATCAATGCCACTTTTCACCAACGCTAGAATCGAGGTAGAATACAGAACATCCACCTAGCCATAATATGTGTCGTTGATTTCCCTAACCTTGATCCAACGACTAGGATGCAAAGGATGGAAGCTAGGGTAACCAATTACCTAATTCTTCGTCAAAGTTAGTCATTTTATCTCGGTCTTCTCGGAGGAGATTCAACTGTCGATGATGGTTTTTAGGTTTATTCGGATTTTGTAAGAGGGTTTCCATAGATAGAAACACTGGTAAGACCATTCTCTTGATGTCTCCCTTCCATTGTGAGCTTCCTGGTGGAAAGTGTTGCTTGGTTCGTATGTATTACAATTTTTTTTGTGTTTTAAAAATTATTAATGGGTTATTCCGTACTTATCTCACATTATTTTTAATAGGTCTAGACTTGTGCTAGTGATCAGGTTATGGATTGGAGTTATGTAATGAATTTTTTGTCTCGCAATAGTCAACTCATCATTCCACAGGCAATACCCTTTTCTTTGCCACTAGTTATTTCCTTTCACTCCTCAAAGAACACATTTCCCATTCCATTATCCGTCTTTCCAGGTTCACTAATGCTAGGTATTTGTATTTATGTTTTGAGGTGTTGTAGCATTTTTTGGTTAGCATCAATTAGTCAAAAAATGAAAATCTTTCCAAAAAATGCTAAGTTAGGATATGGACAGAAAGAAAATTGACTCAAAAAATGTTATGGATATTTTAATGAATAATTCCATATAAAAAAAAATGTTATAATAGATTCCCTAAAAAAGGAAGGAAAAAATAAAAAAATGTTAGATTAGAGAGAAAAGAAAAAATAATAAATTCTGAAAGTGTTGCAAATCAAAATGCCACTACTTTGAGTCAAAGTTTATTTTTTCAAATAAAAAGTTGTGTGCAGATTGTTTAAATGCCACACTAGTTCATAGAATCCAATTGTACAGTTTAATCATGATCAGATTTGATTTAAATTGCTTGTCAATAGGTACCAAATAAAATTGGCTCAACAGTTTAATCTAAGCCAATGGAAGCAATAAGGGATAGAATTAGATTAGTCATTAAAAGGAAAATGTTGAGTTTCTAGTCTAAGTGGACTTGGGTAACTAAGATTGAAAAAATGTTAGGAGTTAAGAGTAGGTAGACAAATGAAATACAATTGGAGCATGAAAGGATTTTTATCCTAAGATAACATTAGAAATATGTGCATATGATGATAAGTTTTATTAACCATAAATTCTAAGTATCAATGTTATTTTGTAAATATCCAAACTTCATCCATTCATTCAAAAATACCCCATGCATGTCACATCTGACAGAACTCTTGGCATCACCATCACTTCCGCCTCGCGTTGTTAAATCTCATTCATTTTATTTTTCATCCCACACACTCTCCTGAGATCTGATGGCCTATATTGTTTTTCAGCCCTCATTTTCTGTCTGAATTTTATTGGCTGAGGGGGGTTTCCGAAATGGGCAGTTATGGAAACCGCCCTCCGAAATTACTTTTCCTCCATCCTAGTCTTTCAGGACTTAAAATACCAAAACAACTTATCACCCTAACTTGCTCCCGAATGTGGTTTTCGTTTAACCATTTACCATCACTCCTATGTCATCATCCATGTCCTCTCCTAGTCACTTCCTCTGTCCAATCAACTACCACCTATTCGTTATTCATTTCATTCGCCACTCCCATGAATTTATACTCCATAGACCCGTTTATTAGTCTCATTCGATAATTAATGGGGATTTAGCTGTTCATCAAATAGCCCCGCTCCATTTTATTCATTATAAGCCTTGTTCCTTCATAAAAACTATTACACAGTATATTTCTGAAACTCAATTCATCACTGGAGATTTCGTGCTTGTAGCCTAAACGACAGATTCATCATTCAATTGAATTCATCATTCTATTCAAAACCAAGCTAACATCTAGGTCCCCCTAATCCATTTTCAGTTATAATGTTTTTCCATTTCAGATGAATTCTTCCCATTTCCGTCAAATTCACCTTGAAATTCACTTAACAAGATGCTTCCTAAGGGAAAATAAATTTCAGAAATCCCAAATCCTCTCATTCATCCACAAGTTAACTTCCATCATACTCCCCTGGTCGACAGAGACTATAAAATCATTGAGTCTTTGTCTCAATTTGATTTGTATGAAATCTACTGCTGGAATGAAGATCAATTAGTTGATCAGACAAATGAAATAGGACTTTGGGACTCCCAGATTCCTCATTACATTTTCCCTCAAACACACAAAGGACCTAAATTTGTTAGGAAATGCCATGAATCCTATGATCCCAGTCAAAGAGCTATCTTTTCACCTACAGGCTAAATCCTCCATTTCATCAATGCTTAATCCATTGAATAGATGTTGTAAGCCTCAACTATTGCACCAACCCATCCTTTTTCTCATGAAAGCCTGATAGAAGCCTATCAAAAGATAGATTTCACTAAAAGGTCTCAAACTATTCAACTTTCCCTAGCTATAGATAGCCCTCTGCCTAAAAGAAACCCTCCCTACGATTCATCCATGTTCCCAGACAGAACCAAGAAAATTACCACTATTCTTTCTTATTTGCTTGGTTACAATTCTGATCAATATGTAAATGAATCCATCCTAGGTTTCTTGTCTATCTATCCTGTTGATTCCAAACCCACTGTTCTTCTATAACTTTAACCAATTTCTAGCTGAGGTCATTCATGAACAATTGTCCAGTTTAATATTGAAGAAGTATTCAGGTATGCTTCAGTACTTGTATACATTTTTATATATTTTCAGGGAGACAAGTTTCCATTTACCTTACAGAAGCTAGATGAAGAAGGAAATCAACAATTAGTGATATTTTGGACTTCTATGGGAATGAAGGAGAATGAAGAATTTACATATAAGCAGTTCATAAAATTGTTTGTTCATCCAACTATTAATCTTATGAGCAGCACTCCAGTACCAAGAATCAATGATGAAATTGTGAAAGTATTGCAGCTGCTTAATCAAGCCATAATAGGAGATTGGTATCTTTACCAAAACTATACATATATCAAAGTCTATGGCTGTGAGCTTCCACCCTACAAACTTCCTAAGTACCTCCCTATCAAAATTTTTACAATGGAATATATTAGGCAGAGGTTAAATGCAGATGAAGTACATTTTTTAGCTGCAAAGAAGAAATCACAATTCAAGCTAAAGGCTCGGGTTGGTCCTTTCATTTGTAACACTAGAGCAACAGGAGAAGAAGCAGACAGATTATTGAAGGAAATGAAGTTCAGTCTCAACTTCACTTGGTCTTATGACCCAATGGGAGTAATTTCAAAACTCAGGGTTGAAAATAAGTTTACTCCATACCACCACACAGCCAGGCTTGAAATAGAGCAGTCCAAAAATCAGATAGAATGGAAGGAGAATACCATTCAAGAAGCTGAAGAACAAGCATTCTCTACTTCAAATGTGAAACTCCACTTGCACAGGAAAAGACAGCTAAAAGAGTAACGGAAAAATAGTCATCCCATACAATTGAAGCATCTAGCGAGGGCTTTAGAATTGTACTTAGAAAGAGGAGACCTAGGATCTATGTGAAGGTTAGTGCAACAAATGAGCCATATAAAACAACATTTGATGGACTTGGAGAGACTTTTCCTTTTACACTGTTTGGTGGATAGTCTACTCAGTCCCCCACTCATTCTGCTACTTCTCAGGAATAACAGGTGATTCAGACTAGTGGAACCAGTCAGAAGGACAAAGAATATGATATCTTTCATGTCTTCAGTGAAATTAAGAAGAGGAATGAGGAATTGAACTTGAACACTTATAATCAATTCTAGAAACACTCTTCGAGTTCTCAATCTAAAATACTTTCAGCCTTTGAATCTGAAAAGGGTAAGATGCAGATGGCTTTCTTACAAGCTCAAATTCCACATCCCAGGGCTCCTGCAAATTATCAGAAGCAAATCTCCTTTGAGTTTAATGTAAAATATGCACATCCAATTGACCAAATTGAGATGAACCAACATATTGGCCAAATGATTGCTTCCACTTTAACTCACACTGCCATGAGTTTGCCAAAGTTAAAGGTCACCTTGGCCAATACACAGTGATAGCTCAAGTTGGAAAAAGTTTCCTCAATGGCAAAGGACACCAAGATCAAATCTCTGGAAGATCTGGTGTTGAAGATGGGATACGATCCCTCAAATATAAATGCTGCAGATGAACTTGTTAGGAAGAAAAATGCTGAGCTCTCAGCATTAAGGAAGCAGTTTAAACTGCCAACTTCTGAGGACCCAATGACCAAGGAGATTGAATAAATTGAGACTCGGAATCTGACATGATGAAGCTCATCATGGAAAAAAATCTGCAAATAAAACAGATGGAGGAGGAAATGGAGAAATTGGTCAAAGAGAAAGAGGAAGTTGCGAAAAGGGCTCAAATTCCAATGGATGTAGCTCCTCTTTCAGCAGTCTCTATAACCAAAGTTTCTACTTCAAGAACTGTAGCAACACCAAGGGTTGTGCTGAATGCACTCAGAGATTCCTTCATCATTCTAAATGAAATCGGACATATATTTCCAGCAAAACCCACTTTTACTAAATATACAGAAATGGATGAATTTTACCGAAGGGTAACTAAGTTATCTATCCCGTATAAGGAACCCTGGGAATAGTTAACTGATTTACTTGACTGAAAAAGGGATCAAACAACATTCATTTTTTCCAAGAAAGGTCATCAATATTTCAGCAGTTTTCAACTTTTCCAAGAATAGTCATCAACAACTCAACACTAAAATAGTGACAGATCGACTATCAGTTTATATTCCTGATTTTGTATTGATCTATTTTTGTAATTTTCTTTAAGATATTTTCTTAGCTCTAAAACTGTATAAATAAATCCCTTCTGCAAGTTATTAAAGGTTGCACCCATGAAAGAAACATTTGTAAACATTAAATGTACTTGGATTTTTTTGAATCATTAATACAAAGACAAATGATTCTAACTTTTGATTCATATAGTTTTGTGTTCCCCGTAAGTTTTCCAGTTTTCATTTACTATGTTCTTTCTTCATATTCTTAAGTGGTACAAAGATAAACATGTAGGAATAGTTGTGCTTCAATTTACTCCTATAAGCTTATGAAGTGATCATATTTAAAGGGAATGAATTATATAAACTATTTGTTTCAATAATTCCCCTTAAATCATAAAATCATTAGCATCTTTTGTAATATTAAGCATATTCTATTAAAATTTTTAAACATTGTTTGAAGGTTTTCTTCCCTATGATAATTTAATTTTCTATTTCAAAATTGTAGTAGTCATATCATCTTTCAATTTCTGCTCATCACTAAACAAGATATATCACTGTGTGGATTCTAATAGCAGCCCTTTGTTTAAATATTAATATTATTCAAAAAGGTTAGGCATGACTGCTTTAAATATATTTCATACATTGGTCCTCCAAAATTAAAATAAACCCCCCTCCAAAACAAATATCTTAGATTCCTAGCATGATAGCTGACCATTATCATCTAAGAGATACAACATCAGTCTAGCACCGCTGCCGGGTACTCGAATTGCATTAAGTTTTCGTGGGTCTACGATATAATTCCTATTCCTTTAAGGTGACCAAAGGTCTAGATAGGTCAAAATCCTTCACCTGGCAACTCCACTGTACGAAAATGGCACCTTTTAAGCACACTATATCCCATTCTGAATCTGACACAGTTAGTCCTCTATCAGATCCAGAAAGACTTGTGAGAAAGGCTAGTTCTGGAAGAAGACATCAGCCATCTTCTTCTACTTTAGCCTTGCAGTCTGAACATATATTACAATTTGATCCCTATAGTAACATTCCATCCAATCCAGAGTACACTCACTTATCACCAAGGGTTGTTGAACTCTTAGATAGGGTAGTTGATGTCAAATCAACTTTCCTTATTCATTCACTTGAATCGCATCCAGAACCCCCACTTCCACTAGGATCATTTAAATCTGAGTTTGACCTAGGTGTTCATTTACCTAAATACAAACCTACATACTTTATATCCCCCACTACTTATTCATTTCATTCGACTTCTGAACAACTTGAATCTTCTACATCTAAACAACTTGAAGGAACACTTGCTATATAGTGAAATACACTCTTTGAAACTGAAGAGGATATTCATTCTCAGGTCCACAAGTTGGTTATTAAGACTCCTTTAAAATCATCCAGGACTTCTCCACCTTCTTTATCTCCTCCTTCTTCACCCCCACATAGTAATTCACCCCTTCTATCACCATCTTCCTCTTCTCTATCATCATCTTCACAAACATCTCATACATCATCTTCTACTATGGCATTCCAGCCCATTGTATAGGCAAGATATGCAACTTTAGTTTTACCTCCAGTCCTTGATGCTTTCCCCAATGGATATTTAAAACACCTTCCTAGGTAAAATGGAGAAACTGGTCCCTCAGCTAAGGACCATCTTCAAGAATTTTTGGACTTTGCAGATAACATGAACATAGAACAAGAAAATGTTTACATGAGATTGTATGTTCAGTCTCTTGAGGAAAATGTAAGGACTTGGTTTGTGTAGTTACCTGCAAATTCCATTAGAAATTGGGAAGAGCTAAAAATATTTTCAAAAATCAATGAGGAGTGAAGAAATATTCTCTTCATGTTTTGACTGAGTTTGAAGAACTTAAAAGAAACTTTGGTGAACCTGTCTCTGATTTTATCAAAAGATTCAACAAATTTTATCATAAGATGCCCCTTGATTGCAAACCCCCCATAGAAGCAGCCAAGTCTAGGTTTTCAAAAGCTTTTGAGGATGATTTTTTTGTGATGTTAAGAGAAATAACTTCAAGGACTCTTGAAGATATGCAAATAAATGCTATAGAGGTGGAAGCAAGTAGGGCTGCCTCAACCACTTTAAAATCTAAAAAAGGAAAGGCCCAAAGAAAACTTAAATCAAGTCAAGAGGCCCCTACTTCCTCTAATACTTAAAATGAAGCTTCTAAAATAGATGGGATAACTTCACTTCTTAGAAGTCTATCTAATAGAATTTCCAAGGTTGAGACTCAACCTAGAATAGTTCAAAAAATGGTGACTCGATTACAAAATCAAAATCAAGGTCAATACAAAAGAAATCCACCATTACAAATTCTTCAAAGGCCTAGTAATGGTCAGCAGGTTCCAACTCCTTTACTGATATATGATCAACAACTTGATGACAATACTATGCCTATCACTAAAGACATTAACAATATTGATACCTCTTCTAGTTAGACCGCTATTATTCCTCTCTCTCGAAAAAAGCAGGTTCAAGAAGATCAAGTCTCCTCACAGGATTCCAAATACCACGCCTTCCCTAAATTCTTAATTGCAGAGCTGAACAAAAGATATGATCTTAGGCCTAGAACTGGTCCTGGAAGAACCACTAAGGAACCTCATACGAAGGCCATTGAAACTCAGACAATTACTATTCGACGATTAAATCAGTCAACTGGTACTGATCAAATTGAAAGAACTGTTTTAACTGCATTTAATGTTGAAAAGGAGTTCGAAAGAGTTAAAATCCCTATACCACTTTCAGAACTTTCAAAAAACCCTTGATATAAAAATCAAGTCTCCAAATGAATACAAAACACCTCGGTTGAAGATGAAAGTGATATTATTAGTCTTCAAGATGAAAAACCAGCAGTTGTCTTTGGTCCTAACTCAAATATGATACATGAAATAGTACCCCCTTTCTATGTGACTCTTAAAACAAATGATTCCATGCTATATAATTGTATGCTTGATTATGGAGCATATCATAATCTCATGCCAAAAACTATCATGGATCATTTACATCTCGACATAACTAGATCCTATCATGATTTGTACACCTTTGATTCCAAAAGAGTGCCTTGTCTAGGACTAAATAAGCATTTAGTAGTCACTCTCGCCCAAATCCCAGTAAAAAGTGTAGTTTTAGATATAGTTGTCACAGGTATCCCTCCCAAATTTGGAATGCTCCTTTCAAGGTCTTGTTGTGCCAAATTATGGGGAACTCTTTAAATGGACATGTCTTATTCCACTATTCCAGTTTATGGGGGAGAACAACTAAGACTATATAGAGAAGTAAGATTTGTGCACACTGTTTGCAAAACAAATCAACCAAGGAACCATCCCTCTTATGCAATTGATCAAGATTTTGGTTGTTTTCAACTCTCTTCAAACCAAACACATGAAACTCAAGTAAAAATTGAAGATGTAATTGAAAGTATTGTACCAAATCAGACTGATGTGTGGAAGTTATTCTTTGATGGTTCTTGTACAAAGGATGGATCAGGAGCTGGGGTAGTATTAATCTCACCAGAAAAAGAAAACATTACACAATCACGTAAACTTGATTTTGAAGTTACAAATAATGTAGCTCAATATGAGGCTTTCCTTTTAGGACTGCAGTTACCCAAGAGCTTAAAATTACGAAACTTGAGTGTTTTTACTAACTTAGAGCTCATTGTTAAACAAGTTATAAATCTTTGCCAAACAAAACATCTTAGGCTTAGATCTTATCAAAATGAGGTTTGGGATTCAGTTGAAAATTTCTTTAATGCTTTTAATTTGACTTAAATCCTAAGGGATCATAATATTCATGCAGATTCCCTAGCTGTTTCTGCTAGTTCATTTAAAATTCTTGATCAAACTAATGTGCTCTATGAGATACAAGTCAAATACAGGAAATCCATCCCAGATAATCTAAAATACTGGAAGATATTCGAAGACGATGAACAATTAAAATCTTTTTGTAGGTTATAGATGAATTTTCAATTCTACAAATTGATGAAAATAGAATAGAAACAACTGAAAATGATAATGCAGATTTCAATTCAAAAATTTCCAATCATCATATCATTCAGTTCTCTAACAATTTTATTCCCAAAGGTCTCATTCCTTTAGAGAAATTGTTTGATCAAAATGATATCCTCAGAAACCCACAGTTAATTTCTCCACAAGATGACATAGAGGAAGTAAATATTGGAACAAATGATGACATTAGGAACATCAAAATCTGTGCATCCTTAGATCCCGAAATCAAAGCTCAATATCTTAAGTTATTTAAAAACTACAAGGATGGTTTTGCATGGACCTATGTTGATCTAAAGACTTATGATACATCACCGATAAAACATAAGATTCCTTTAAAACCAGAAGCAAAACCTTTCCGACAAAAACTTAGGAGGATTAATCTAGCTCTTCTACCAAATGTAGAAAACGAAATTAAGAAAATTCTAGATGCCCAAATTATTCTCCCTCTTAGATACTCTATTTGGGTTGCTAATTTAGTTCATGTTAGAAAGAAGAATGGGGAAATCAGACTTTCTGTGGACTTTAGGAATTTGAATAAAGCATCATTAAAAGATAATTATCCTTTACCTAAAATGGATCAGTTACTTCAGATGGTTTCAGGAGCATAAATACTTTCCATGCTTGATGGTTTTTCAGGTTACAATCAAATAAATGTTGATCCAGCAGATAGAGAGAAGACAACTTTTACTACACCCTGGGGTACATTTATGTATTCTAGAATGCCCTTTGGCTTGTCCAATGCTGGAGCAACTTTTCAAAAAGCTATGGACATAGACTTTGTGGGACAAATAAACAAATTTGTAGTCATTTACCTTGATGACATAACTATTTTTTCTAATTCTGATCAAAAAAATCTAAAGCACTTGATGAAGGTTTTTGACAGGTGTAGGAAATTCAGAATATACCTAAATCCTAAAAAGTCTTTGTTTTCTATCAAAGAAGGAAAGCTGCTAGGCCACATAATCTCAAATGAAGGAGTGGTGATTGATCCCAAACGTGTTTCTTCTATAAAGACATTGTCATTACCTAGAAATAAGAAGGAAATTCAAGATTTTCTAGGCAAGATTAATTTTTTAAGGAGGTTCATCCGGCATTATGTTGAAGTTGTGAAATACATAACTGATATGCTCCGAAAGGATCATGAAGTTAAATGGATTGTCTCTTCCAGGTATGCATTTAATCAAATCAAGAAGGCTATCTCTGAAGCCCCAACCTTGGTCAGTCCTGATTATACCAAGCCATTCAACATATTTTCCTTTGCCTATGAAACAACCATTGCTGTTGTTTTATTACAAAATAATGAAGATTCCCATGACCAACCTATAACCTTTTTCAGTAAGGTTATGAGAGATGTCGATCTTAAGTATGACATAATTGAGAAGCAAGCCTATGCCCTTATAAAAGCTCTGAAATCATTCAGGATGTATGTCCTACATTCACCTATTACTGCTTATCAGTTCCTAATAATGTTGTAAAAATTGTTTTAACCCAAGCAGACACTGATGGGAAGAGAGGTATATCGATCACTCAAATACTGTAGTTTATCTAACTATCAAAACCACAAAGCTAGTAAAGGGTCAAGGATTAGCTAAGCTTATAACTGAATCCAACTGTAAAGTGTTGGGCATCAACCCTGTTTTGGAAATATGAACGGAGAATCCACAAGAACCTGCACAAAGTTCAAATAAGAAGAATCCACAAGAACCTTTTGTTCATGCAGAAGCGGAGAATCCACAAGAATCTTTCCAAAATTTGAATGAAAAGAGTCCACAAGAACCTTCCTGAAATTTGAATCAAGAGAATCCACAAGAACCTTCTCACCATCCTGAAGAAAATAATTCACAAGAACCTTTACGTTCATATTAGACCATCTCTCTACACATTGATGAGAAATTTCTTTTGTCAAATTGGTATCAAGATATTGTAAATTTCTTGATCCATTTTGAATGTCCAGCATCATTCTCCAAAAGTCAATGTAAAACTCTCAAATTGAAAGCAGTCGAATATTGTATCATAAATCCAAACCTATACTGGAAGGACCCACTAAACATCTTGTAATTATGTTTAACAGAATCAGAAACTGAAGGAATCATTGATCAATTTCATACAGGATTTTATGGAGGACATTATGCTTAGAGAGCAACATCATATAAGATATTAAGGGAAGGATTTTATTAGCCCACATTTTCTTACAAGTAGGAGCAAGGGTCAGAAGTTGTGTCCCTTATCAGATGTTTGCTGGTAAGCAAAAACTAGCAGCTCTTCCATTAATCCCAACAATATCTCAACACCTTCTCTCCAATGGGGATTATATTTTATTGGAGAAATTCATCCCACTTCAAGAAATTACCATAGATGGATCCTCACTGCAAAATATTACTTTACCAAATGGGTGGAAGCAATTCCAGTAAGAAATGCTACTCATTCAGTAGTAATCAAATTCATTGAAGAAATATTTTTATCTAGATTTGGTTGCCCAACCTAGATTGTTACTGACAATGCCACAACATTTTTTTAGCATTAAAATGATTGAGTTTTGCAAGAAATATCAAATTTGGTTACATCATTCAACTCCATATTATCCTCAAGGTAATGGTCTTGCAGAATGATCAAATAAAAGTTTGATAAAGGTGATCAAAAAGACTTTATTTGATCATAAAAAGAGTTGGGACTCTCATCTAATTTATGCAGTCTAGGAAAATAGGATTACTCCAAAGGCATCTATTGGAAAATCTCCTTTTCAGTTACTCTATGGGAAAGATGCAATTTTCCCTACCGACTTGGCCTTCCCTGTTTTAAAGTTTCTGCAAGATTCAACTGATGAACCTGATGATTTTTCAACGAGAATAAACCAAATTCTTGAACTAAATGAAAACAGAGATGAAGTTAAATACAAATTGAAAAAGTATCAAAATAAGATGAAGACCCTGTTTGACAGAAGAGCGAGGGAAAGGGACTTCAAGGAGGGTGATCTAGTTCTAAGATGGGATTCCAGAAGAGAAGATAAGGGAAAACATGGCAAGTTTGATAACCTATGGTTTGGACCTTTAGCTATTGTTGAAGTAAGGAATATAATACTTTTGTGTTACAAAATCTTGAGGGATTGTATTCCACTTATCCTGTTAATGGAAGGTCTCTCAAACATTATATTTAGTACTGAGAAGTTGAAGTATATTTCATTACCACCATTGTAAAAAGTCTGGTTTAATTTATTTTTCAAACTGTCAATGTGAGTTTACATAGCAAAGACTCTATAGCCCGAGGAGAAGGCACATGGATCTGCAAGTTCTCTACATTCTATAGGAGAAAGCAGTCCCTAGTTGGAGCCGATGTTGTAGCATTTTTTGGTTTTGGTGTAAGCATCAATTAGTCAAAAGATGAAAATCATTCCAAAAAATGTTAAGTTAGGATATGGACAAAAAGAATATTAAATAAAAAAATGTTAGGGATATTTTGATGAATAAGTCCATATCAAATAAAATGTTAGAATAGATGTCATAAAAAAGGAAGGAAAAAATTTAAAAAAAAACTTAGATTAGAGAGAAAAGAAAAAATAATAAATTCTAAAAGTGTTGCAAATCCAAATGCCACTACTCTTAGTCAAAGTTTATTTTTGTAAATAAAAATTTGTGTGTAGATTTTTTAAATGCCACACTAGTTCATAGAATCCAATTGTATAGTTTAATCATGATTGAATTTGATTTAAAGTTTTTATCAATAGGTAGCAAATAAAATTGGCTTAACAGTTTAATCTGAGCCAATGGAAGCAATAAGGGATAGAAGTAGATTAGTCATTAAAAGGAAAATACTGAGTTGCTAGTCTAAGTGCACTCGGGTAACTAAGATTGAAAAAATGTAAGGAGTTAAGAGTACGTAGACAAATGAAATACAATTGGAGAATGAAAGGATTTTTATCCTAAGATAACATTGGAAATATGTGCATATGGTGATAGGCTTTATTAACCATAAATTCTAAGTATTAATGTTATTTTGTAAATATTCAGACTTCATCCATTCATTCGCAAATACCCCATGCATGTCACATCCGACAGAAGTCTTGGCCTCACCATCACTTCCGCCTCACGTTGTTAAATCTCATTCATTTTATTTCTCATCCCGTACACTCTCCCGAGATCTAACAACCTACATCATTTTTCAACCCTCATTTGTCGTCTGAACTTTATCAGCAGGGGGCGAGGGGGTGGGGGTCCGAACTAGGCAGTTTTGGAAATCGCCCTTAGAAACTACTTTTCCTTCATCCTAGTCTTTCGAGAGTTAAAATACTGAAACAACTTACTGCCCTAACTTGCTCCCAAACACGGTTTTCGTTTGACCATTTACTGTCACTCCTACGTCATCATCCATGTCTACTCCTAGTCACTTCCTCTATCCAATCGGTTGTATCCTATCTGTTATTCATTTAATTCGCTGCTCTCGCAAATTTATACTCCATATACCTGTTTATTAGTCTCGTTGGATAATTAATGAGGATTTAACTATTCATCAAACAACCCCTCTCCATTTTATTCATGATAAGCCTTGTTCCTTCATAAAACCTCTTACATAGTATATTTCTGAAACTCAATTCATCACTGGAGATTTCATGCTTGCAACCTAAACGACAGATTCATCATTCAATCAAAATAGCCACTCTGTTCAAAACCAAGTCAACATCCAGGTCCCCCTAATCCATTTTCAGTTATATTATTTTCTTTTTCAGGCCAATTCTTCCCATTTCTGTCAAATTCACCTTGCAATTCACTTAACAAGACGCCTCCTAAGGGAAAGGAAATTGGAGAAATCCCAAATCCTCTCATTTATCCACAAGTTGACTTCGATCATACACCCCTGGTCGACATGCACTGTAAAATTATTAATTCTTCATCTCAATTTATTTGTATGAAATCTACTCCTGGATGGAAGATCAATTAGTTGATCAGACATACGAAAAAGGACTTTGGGACTCCCACCTTCCTCATTAAATTTTCCCTCAAATACACAGAGCACCTAAATTTGTTAGCAAATGCCATGAATCCTATGATCCCAGTCAAAGAGCTATCATTTCACCTATAGGAGAAATCCTTTGTTTCTTCAATGCTCAATCCATTGAACAGAGGTTGTAGACCCCAACTATTGCACCAACCCATCATTTTTCTCATGAAAGCTTGATAGAAGCCTATCAAAAGCTAGATTTCACTAAAATATCTCCAACTCTTGAATTTTTCCTAGTTGTAGATAACTCTCTACCTAAAAGACACCCTCCCTATGATTCATCCATGTTCCCAGACAGAACCAAGCAATTTACCACTATTATTTCTTATTTGCGTGGTTACAATTCTGCTCAATATGTAAATGAAGCCATCCTAGGTTTCTTGTCTATCTTTTCTGTTGTTCCAAACCCACTGTTCTCTATAATGTTAGCCAATTTCTAGCTAAGGCCATCCATTAAAAATTTGTCCAGTTTAATACTAAAGAAGTATTCAAGTATGCTTCAGTACTTGTATTATCTTTTCATATATTTTCAGCGAGACAAGTTTCCATTCACCTTACAGAAGCTATATGAAGAAGGCAATCACCAATCAGTGATATTTTGGACTTCTATGGGAATGGAGGAGAAGGAAGAATTTACATATAAACAGTTCATAGAATTGTTTTTTCATCTAGCTATTAATCTTATGAGCAACACTCCAGTATCAAGAATTAGTGATGAAATTGCGAAAGTATTGCAGTTGGTTGATCAAGCCACAACAGGGGATTGGTATGTTTACCAAAACCACACAGAAATTAGAGTCTATGGCTATGATATTCCACCCTATAAACTTCCTAAGTACATCCCTATCAAAATTTTTGCATTGGAATATATTAGGCAGAGGTTAAATCCAGATGAAGTATATTTTGTAGCTGCAAAGAAGAAATCACAATTCAAGCTAAAGGCTCGAGTTGGTCCTTTCATCTGTAATACTAGAGAAGCAATAGAAGAAGCATACAGGTTATTGAAGTAAATGAAGTTCGGTCTCAGCTTCACTTGGTATTATGACCCAATGGGAGTAATTTCAAAACTCGGGGTTGAAAATAAGTTTACTGCATACCACCACACTGCCAGGCCTGAAATAGAGAAGCACAAAAATCGGTTAGAATGGAAGGAGAATATCCTTCAAGAAGCTAAAGAACAGGTAGTCTCTACTTCAAATGTACAAACTCCACTTGCACAAGAAAAGACAACTAAACGAGGAAGGGAAGAATAGTCATCCCCTACAACTAAAGCATCCAAACAGGGCTTTAGAATTCTAAATAGAAAGAAGAGACCTAGGATCTCTATGAAGCTTAGTGAAACAAATGAGCCACATAAAACAACATTTGATGGACTTGGAGAGACTTTTCTTTTTACACAATCTGGTGGACATTCTACTCAGTCCCCCACCCATTCCACTACTTCTCAGGAATAACAGGTGATTCAGACCAGTGGAACCAATTAGAAGGACAAACAAGATGATATATTTCATGTCTTCAATTAAATTAAGAAGAGGAATGAGGAATTTAAGTTGAAAACTTATACTCAATTCTGGAAACATTCTTCTAGTTCTTAATCTAAACTTATTTTAGTCTTGGACTCTTAAAAGGGTAAGATGCAGATGGCTTTCTTACAAGCTCAAATTTCACAGCCAAGGACTCCTGCACATTATTAGAAGAAAACCTCCTTGGATTTTAATGTAAAACATGTACATCCAATTGATCAAATTGAGATGCACAAACAGGCTGGCCAAATGATTTCTTCCACTTTTACTCACACTGCCATGAGTTTGTCAAAGTTACAGGTCACCTTGGCCAATACATAGTCACAACTCAGGTTGGAAAACATTTCATCACTAGCAAAGGACACCAAGATAAAATCTCTAGAAGATTTGGTGCTAAAGATGGGATATGATCCCTCAAATATAAATGTTGCAGAAGAACTTGTCAGGAAGAAAAATGTTGAGCTCTCAACATTAAGGACGCAACTTAAACTGCCAGCTTTTGAGGACCCAATGACCAAGGAGATTGAAGATACTGAATCAGAAATTTGACATGATGAAGCTCATCATGGAAAAAAATATGCAAATAAAATAGATGGAGGAGCAAATGGAGAAATTGATCAAATAGAAAGAGAAGGTTGTGAAAAGGGCTCAAATTCCAATGGATGTAGTTCCTCTTTCAGTAGTCTCTATAACCAGAGTTTCTACTTCAAACATTGTAGCAACACCAAGGGTTTTGTTGAATGAACTTAGAGATTCCTTATTCATTCTAAATGAAATCAGACATATATTTCTAGTAAAACCCACTTTTACTAAATATACATAAATGGATGAAGTTTACCGAAGGTTAACTAAGTTATCTATCCTAGATAAGAAATGATGGGAATAGTTAACTGATTTACTTGACTGAAAAAGGGAGCAAACAACATTCAGTGTTTCCAGGAAAGGTCGTCAACAGTTTAGCAGTTTTCAGCTTTTCCATGAATAGTCATCAACAACTCAACACCAAAATAGTGACAGATCGACTATCAGTTTATATTCCTGATTTTGTATTGATCTATTTTTGTAAATTTCTTTAAGATATTTTCTTAGCTCTAAAATTTTATAAATAACTCCCTTCTATGAGTTATTAAAGGTTGCACCCACGAAAGAAACATTTGTAAACATTAAATGTACTTGGATTTTTCTGAATCATTAATACAAAGGCAAAGGACCCTGAGTTTTGATTCATAAAATTTTGTGTTCCCTGTAAGTTTTCCAGTTTTCATTTAGTGTGTTCTTTCTTCATATTCTTAAGTTTTACAAAGATAAACATGTAGGAATAGTTGTGCTTCAATTTACTCCTATAAGCTTTTGAAGTAATCACCTTTAAAGAGAATGAATTATATAAACTATTTGTTTAACTAATTCCCTCTAAATCATAAAATCATTAGCATCTTCTATAATCCTAGGCATACTCTGTTAAACGTTTTGAACATCGTTTGAAGGTTTTCTTTCTTGTGATTATTTAATTTTCTATTTGAAAATTGTAATAGTCATATCATATTTCAATTTCTGCGCATCACTAAACAAGCTAACAAATATTTTAGATTCCCTAGCATGATAGCTAACCATTATCATCTCAAAGATACAACATGAGGCACATGTATGTGTTGGACCAAATCTGACTAGACCTTGTGGGAAATTCAGTTATGCTCTACTTCTCTGGCTTCGTTTACTATATTTCTTCCCTTTCAGTTACGGCCATTCTCCGGCTAATGAAACATAGTATTTTATTTGGTTCTCCAAAAAGAATTGTGTTGATGCCTCATACACATTTTTCGGTTTGTAATATTTATTGTTCTTAACTGTTCCTTTGCTTGACATGCAATGCGTCTTGCTAATAGTCATGGCTGGAGTTTCCAATATGAACTCTAGTTGGGCTTAATGTGTTGTAATTTATTAAGAATATCTAAGTGTGGTTAGGCTCTCTTCATGGTCTGCATGAAACCCTATGCGACCTGGTTGTTTATGTATATTTTAGTTTATATGCACTGAGTAATGGGAATATGTTTGTTTTGGAAAAATAAAATCTGGTTCAGCTACAATTTCACCTGAAGCACTTATTTAGGTCAGATTATATATATATATATAATAATATATATATATATATATAGTTTCTTCTTTCTATAAACTCATAAACAATGGTCCTGTTTTCCTACTAATAATTTCATGGTGTACAAATTTAGTTTTGTTGCTTTGTTTTCAATTAGAGTTTTCAAAAAAGGCAAAAAAATGTTAGTGTTATGTAGCACATTCCTTACTTAATTCCTCCTAATATTCTTTAAAACGGAGAGTCTCTATATTCTGTGATGGTAGCCATTTCATTCTATAAAAGAAAGAAAATATCTTTGTCTTTTTTGCCTCAGTGTTGATAAATCTCCAACTCTTTCAAGACCACTAACCTCACTCGCTAATCCAAACAAAGGATTAATTTTTCTTTAGAACAGTTCCTCCAGCTGTCAGTAAACTGATCCGGCTCGAGGACCAATTCGGTAGAAACTGCCTATGGGTAATGTCTTTTGAGTTTTTCCAACTGCAATTTGTGTGTTTAGTGTAATCCTTTTTAAGGTTAAACATATGTTGGGTGGTTGTTAACGTTGTTCGTAGTTCTAAACTTTTCTCTCAGACCATTACAGGCTTCTCATAGCTCTTTGTTCTTGGGTTTATTATTTCACTACGTTTCTTCGTGTAAACCATACAAACCTATGTTCCAATTTTCCAAAAACACCTTCAGATTACTTTTATGTTTCATTCTGAGGAAGAATTAGTATATTCTGCAAGTCATTTACAGTGTTTAATACATACTTGCATAGATAGGGAAGAATTGGTAAATTCCCAAGTCATTTACAGTGTTTAATACACACTTGCATAGATAAGTACCTTTTCCCATTTACAGAGAAGCATTTACTTAAAATCTCTTAGAAAACATATCGGAATTAAATATTTCCATTTTACATAAAAATATTTGAAGATTTTTTAACAGAAAAGTATTCTAAGGAAATCTTTACTCAACATTCCTCTAAAGAAAATAATCACATGCATACTTATCTTCTATATTGATGACCATGAATTTACAGAAGGGACCACACCACCTCTCCAATGAGAAATTGGCTATTACTTCCAGTTTCTCCCCCAAGCTCCTCAGTTCTAGAACAGTCACTTAGCCAAGAGTTTCCTCAAATCAAAATTCGGCCTAGCCTATAATTTTTTCATAGACTTTATCTGCAGTCTCGAGTTCTTTCTTTCCTTTTTTCTTTCTTTTTCCTATAAGAATTGTTTTTTTCTTCTCATTCTTTATTCTTTCTTTTTCCATCTCTAGAGAAAAACACAGTCTCGAGTTCTTTCTTTCCCTCTTTTCTTTCTTTTCTTTTTTCTCATTCTTTCTTTTTGATCTTTAAACAAAGAAAAAACAGATAACTGCCTCTCACTATTAATTGTCTATTAAAAAAAATTACTAAAATCTTTTCCATAAATTCTAAGACTAACCGTAATTTTTTTTTTAAACAAACTAATTTATCATTTAGGAGTCCACAATAATAAATAATAAAAGGTAAATGGTAAACATCTACAATCACCTAGGGTGTCACGTTATCACACAACCTAACTAAATTTAAAATTCCAAAACTGTCGAGAATGAGAGCCCTTTTCGAAAGAATTAAACAATTCCAAAAGAAATAACTTAATTATATATAAAATAAAAATTAGAATTTTCTTTTTTATGAGTCAATATAAATTTCTCACGAGAAAAACCAGTGACACATTTTTGTGTCAAAATATCCCGACAAGTTGAAAATTTTGTTTGCCGACCCGATGTTTAGGAAGTACGCGAATTGACATAGAAATAAGATGTAATCTCATCGTATCGTTCACGCGTGCGTTCACGTGATCACATATTTTTGAGCAGGCCGACCACTTCCAACCTAAAATGTACGAAAGCCAAGCTCACTCCTTTCGTATGCAACTTTATTCATTTAAAGATCATCATATACGCTGCGTCATCTGTCACGGGATCGAATGACAGTTATTTGTCCATGAAATAAAAGAAATTTATTTTCCATAATTATTAACATTCTCGGCTAAAATGATTAAATTTGATACGGAAAAAGAGTATTTCAGAATTGCAAAACGAAGTGGTCTATAATGAGATTTTGGAAGCTTATGCAGTAAAAAGCTATTTTAACTGCAACAAATCAAGATTTAACTTCAATTTCTTTTACCGGATTTTGTCACCAGAATCTCCAAAAAATCACACAACTCCTTGCAAAACTAAAACAACCTTGTAATCAAATTTAATTAACATTTCGGATTTGCAAAACTGACACACAGTTACAATCAATTTCGAAGAGTGTTTCAGATTTGCTACGCTCACTGCAACCTCAGTCCGCTGTCCTTTCTACCATTAATTTTGTGGTCATATTGTTGTTCCTTTCTCGTCTCCATGCATTAAACCAGCAGAAGTTTGAAACCATCGATATGTTGAATCTAACTCAATCGTAAAATTTCTATCGAAATGCAACGTATCATCACGAGTTTTTATAAGTGTGTTTATTATCCAAGTTGATGTTGGAAGTAGTGTTTTTATTTCATGTGATTTGTAAATTGTCATTGTCATGGTACGATATGAGGTGTCAATCTAGAGGACATAGTTACTCTCTTCAAGATCTAAAAATATCAAAATAAGTGAGAGTTTTGAGGCGGCCGACAACTTCCAATCTAAAATTTACGAAAGCCATGGTCATTCGGGGAGCTTAAGTGGACTTTAGATTTTTGGAATATTCTGGTATTAGACTGACATGGGCGCTGTCAAAAATTGACCGGGCTTATGTCTCTTGATTCCAGAATATTTTAGGAATCTGCAATCAATTTAAGGATGAGCTTAAGTCAATTACAGATTCCTGGAATATTCTGGGATTCAACTGATATAGGCGCAATCAAAAAATTGACGGTGCCCACGTCCATTGGATCCCAGAATATTCTAGGAATATGCAATAAACTCCACTCTTTTTTGTATACAACTTTTTTCATGTAATGATCATCCTATACGCTGCATCATGTGTCACAGATCTAATGACAGTTATTTGTCTATGAAAATTTTTTTTTTCCATAATTCTTAACATTCTTAGTTGAAATGATTAAATTTGATAGAGAAAAGAGTATTTCAGAATTGTAAAATTAACAGAGTTGTAATCAAATTTAATTAGTGTTTCAGATTTGCAAAACTGACACAGAGTTACAGTGTTTCAGATTTGCTACGGTCACTGCAACCTCAGTCTTTTGTCCTCTCTACCTTTCGCTTTGTGCTCATATTGTTGTTCCTTTACTTCTCCATGAATTAAACCATCAGAAGTTTGAAACCATCGATAGGTTGAATCTGACTCACTTGTGAAATTTTTATCGAAATGCAACGTATCATCACGAGCTTTTAAGTGTGTTTATTATCGAGTTGATCTTGGAAGTAATGTTTTTATGTCATGTGATTTGTAAATGGTCATTGTGAGTTATAAAGTGTAAATTGCAATTGTGAGTTATAAAGTGTCAATCTAGAAGACATATTTACTCTTTTAAGATCTAAAAATATCAAAATAAATAATTTATATTTTTCTATTATATAATTATTGTGATAAAAAAAAAATATTGTTTTTTGTTGTGTAATCTCTTTTTAATCTATTTTTCTAATAGTTAATCTATTTCCCCTGAATCTATTGATGTTGATGTTGATGTTGTTAGCCTTTCTCATAAATATTCTTTACCAAGATTTGCATTTCAAAATAAATTTATTTAATCAAATTTGAAAGTTGCCATCGCTAACCGTCTTCACAATTTCAAAAAAAAATCTTAACTATTTTGTAAAGTTTTAAATTAAACCTTAACTATTTTGTGAAATTAAAAAGAAAAATTCTTAACTATTTTATAAAATTTTAAATTAATTCTTAACTATTTTGTGAAGTTTTTAAATTATATTTAATAGGTAAATCACCCTTAATAAGGCACTCAAATTCCATCCCTTACCATTATAATTAATAATGAATAATAATATTAATATTAATATTAGTATTTAATATAAATAAAAACATTTTATATTAACCATATAAAATTTATTACTTCTTTAATAATAAATAAATAAATAAATTTATTTTTTATTATAAAAACGAAATAACTGATTATTATTATTATTAATTAATTATTTAATAATATATGCTTATTTAAAGATATTTATTATATATTTTATACAAATGAAATTTTGGGGGCAAGGAAACAATAAATCCAAGGTATATAAACTCTAAGATAAATATTTTAAATTTTAAAATAAAATATGGTTAACCATGATTGACCATGATTGATTTCTATATTGAGACAATTCTTGTCACAATGCGACGTTGGACCATGGTTGACCATACTTGACTAGGATTGATTTTCATATCAAGACAATCATTGTCACAATGCGATGTTGGACCATGGTTGATTTTCATATTGAGGCAATGTTTCCCACAATGCAACATTTAACCATGGTTGGCCATGATTCGCTATGATTGACCATAGTTTACTATGATTGATATTATAAAACCAAGGGAATAATAAGCCCAAGATATTTTACTAAAACCCCAACATATTATGAACCCACGTGAATGATATTAAACCTAAGGCACTAATATTATAAAACTATGGTATATAAACCCTAAGATAAATATTATAAACACTAAAATAAACATGGTTGACCATGGTTATTTTTCATATTGAGACAATCGTTGTCACAATGCGACATGGACCATCGTTGACCATGCTTAACTATGATTGATTTCCATATCAAGACAATCTTTGTCAAAATGCAAGTTTCGACCATGGTTGACCATGATTGCCCATGGTTGAGCATGATTATCATATTGAGACAATCTTTGTCATAATACGACATTGGACCATTATTAAGAAAATGATTTATTTTCATATTGAGATAGCCATGAACCTAACGGAATAATATTAAACCTTGGGAATATTAACCCCTCGATTAATAAACCCAAGGGATTGATATTATAAACCTAAGTGATAAAAAATATATACTGAATGTACTTAAATCCTAAGATAAATATTATAAACCCTAAAATAAGCACGCTTGACTGTGGTTGATCATGATTAATGTCCATATTTAGATAATCCTTCTCACAATGTGACATTGGACCATAGTTGATTGTGCTTGACAAAGATTGATTTTCAAATCAAGACCATCTTTGTCACAATACAAAGTTGGACCATTGTTGACCATGGTTTATTTTCATATTGAGACAATCTTTGTCACATTGCGACATTTGATGATGGTTGACCGTGGTTGGCTATGATTGACCGTGGTTGACCATGATTGATATTATAATCCCAAGGGAATAATAAACACAAGAGATTGATATTATAAACGCAAGGGATTAATACTAAAACCCCAAGGGATTATGAACCCAAGGGAAAGATATTAAACCCAAGGACTAATATTATAAACTCAATGTATTTAAACCCTCAGATAATTCTTATAAACACTAAAATAAACATGGTTGATGATGGTTGATTTTCTTATTGAAACAATCATTGTCACAATGTGATGTTAGACCATGCTTGATCATGCTTAACCATGGTTGATTTTCATATCAAGACAATCTTTGTAACAATGTGATGTTTGACCATGATTGACTACCACTGATTTCATATTCACACAATATTTGTCGCAATGCAATGTTCCACTGTGGTTGACCATGATTGATTTTCATATTGAGACAACGTTCGGCACAATGCAACGTTGGAAAATGGTTGGTCATGGTTAACCATGTTTGATTTTCATATTGAGATAATATTTGTCACAATGCGATGTTGGACCATGGTTGACCATGGATGACCATGGTTGTCACAATGTGACATTGGACCAAGAGACAATATTTGTCACAATGTGATCATGGTTGACCATGGTTTATTTACATATTTTGAGACAATATTTCACACAATGCAACATTGGAACATGGTTGACCGTGGTTTATTTTCATATTAAGACAATCCTTATCACGACGTGACATTGGTTGGTTTTCATATTGAGAGAATGTTAGTTACAAAGTGAAGTTGGATCATAGTTGACAATGGTTATAAACCCAATAGAATTATATTAAACCTAAATATTAATATTATGAACCATATGAATAATATTATACCCTAGAAATATGAACCCTTAGATTAATAAACCCAAGGGATTAATACTAAAAACCCAAGGGATTATAAACCCAATGGAATAATATTAAACCAAATGGATAGATTTTATAAACCCAAGTTATATGGACCCTAAGATAAATATTATAAACCCTAAAATAATCATGGTTGACCATGAGTTACCATTGTTGATTTTCATACTGATACAATCTTTGTCACAATGTGATGTTGTACCATGGTTGATTTTCATATCAAAATAATATCTAGCACAATGTGACATTGGACCAGTGCTGACCATGGTTGGCCATTATTCTACACCCAAGGGATTTATATCAAAACCTAAGATTAATATTAAAAACCCTATGAGTAATATTATACCCTAGGAATATTAATCTTGAGATTAATAAACCCAATGGATTAACTCTAAAACCATAAGTTATTATAAACCCAAGGGAATAATATTAAACCCGTGGGATTAATATTATAAATGAAAGGTATATGAACCCCAAGATAAATATTATAACCCTAAAATAAAAATGGTTGACCGTGGTTGACCAAACCCTAACATTAATAAAATAAACCTTAGAATTAATATTATAAATTCAAGGGATTAATATTAAAACCCCAAGTGATTATAAACTAAAGGGAATACCATTGAACCATGGTTGACGATGGTTGACCATGATTTATTTTCATATTGAGACAATCTTCGTCACAATGTGAAGTTGGGCCATGGTTGACCATGATTGTCATAATGCAATGTTGGACCATGGTTCACCATGATTTTAAACCTAAGGGATTTATATTAAATCCTAGGATTAATATTATAAACCCTATGAGTAATATTATACCCTATGAATATTAACCCTTGGATTAATAAACCTAAGGGATTGATATTATAAACCCAAAGGGAATAATAAACCAAATGGATTAATACTAAAAACCCAATGGATTAGAAACCCAAGAGAATAATATTAAACCCAATGGATTAATATTATAAACCCACGGTATATAAACCCTAAACTAAACATGGTTGACAATGGATGACTGTGGTTGATTTTCATATTGTGACAATATTTGTCACAACGAAATGTTGGACCATGGTTGACCATGATTGATTTTCATATCGAGAAAATCCTATGACAAACACTAAGATAGATATTATAAAACAAGGTATATAAATGTTGTGATAAATATTATAAATTCTAAATTAAACATGGTTGGCCATGGTTGATTTACATATTGAGACAATCTTTGTTAGAATACTACATTGGACCATGGTTGACCATATTTGATTTTCATATTGAGACAATCTTTGTCACAATGCGGCATTAGACCAAGGTTAACCATGGTTGACCATGGTTTATTTTCATATTGAAACAATATTTGTCACAATGTGATGTTGGACCCTAGTTGACGATGGTTGACAATCGTTGACCACGGTCAATTTTTGTATTGAGACAATCTTTGTGACAATGTGACATTGGACCATTGTTGACTATGGTTAAGCCTTTGTATATAATAAATCTTGACCATGCATAATATTTAATTTCAATTAACCATAAACCTAAACTTTGACTCTTATCAACCATAGTTAAACACGATTCACTATAGCTGATCATGGTTTGAATATGGTTTGACTATGCTTGACCATATTTTGACTATAATGTCGTAATAGTTTACCATGATTTCATTATGGTTACCATTGAAATGGTGTTGTTGATGCTCAACCATGGTTTGACTATGGCTAACTTTGACAATCCACTATGGGTGTCCATGTCAACAACAACCATCCACCATAGTTCAATATAGTTCACTATGGTTGACAATGAGCCACCGATTGATAGGCGATCATGTTCGTGGTAACTATGGTTCACCATGGTAGTCATGTTGACTATAGTTGACTATGGTGCCCATATTGACTATACTTGACCATGTTGACAATACTCAACCATAATTAACATGTAATAAATAGATTAATTCATAAGTAAAATATTATAAATGTATGGAATAATATATTATTAATATACCATTAATATTATATTAAACTTTTATTAAAGTTTTATTAAATGTTTCAATAATGTTTTCTACATTTATTGATATTATATAATTAAATTGTTAATGATATATTAAATGCTAAATATTTATATTACTAATAATATATTAAATAAATATTATATCAATAAACTTAACCAGTTAACATTAATAAAATATATATTATTAATTAATATTAATTAATAATTAATTGAATAATTAATTAATAATACATTTTAATTATATAATGATTAATTTCTGGGAAGATTTTTCGGTGTAAATCACATTAGAATGCTTTTGTCAACGCGTTTCAAACCAACGAGTGTGGTTCATCGTTAAGACAAGTAGAAGAATTAGATCCTGGCTACATGATAAATAGATAGAGAAGAACATCCAACGGCTAAATTTGACCAGGCAACAACTATATTGACTTGGGCAACCAGACCGGCTAACGGCTATATTTGATTGGAAAATAGCTAACTGGACTAGATCAAGGATAGGGACAAGAAAACGAAATTGGTTAAATAATAAGTGAGTTGGTTATATGCCTATTACTATATTTAAATACGGTAATGTGTATATATGAATTAATTAGACTTCTACAAAGGTTATATAAATAAATACTAAATTAGTTAATTTAAGAATTAGTTTAATA
>APFE030936351.1:83609-129767 GCA_000404065.3 Pinus taeda
AAAATGAATCAAAATTACAAATATTAACTTATATAAATGTTATATAGATAGAGTTATTTAATTAAATGTTACGTAACTTAAATGTAAGTTAGTTTTAATTATATTTAATTTAAAAGGGTTAATATTAAACCCATATGTAATTAATAGTTATGTAAATTTTAGTTTAATATAAGGTAATGAATTTAATTAATATGAATCAAAATTATTTTTTCAAAAACATTAATATAATTAGATATTTGATGTTATTTTAGAATGATATATTTAAGTATCCAGTTAATTAATTGTAAGTCAATTTTAATTTTATTTAATTTAAAATGGGTTAATGTTAAATAAACATAGTTAATTGTAAGTTAATATTTCTATAACAACTACTATTGTTAAACCTGTTATTAGATCTCATTAATAAAACTATCAAATTCAACTAAACCATAAATATTATAATAAAAATAATCTATTAAATTGATCACTTATTATGATAATTAATATAAATCACAAAAACTTCAATTCCACAATTAATTAATTATTGATTATTATAATTAATTAATAATTGTAAGCACGGTGGAGAAATGCATGGTCCAAAAGATAGATAAAACGCACCATATGTGAAAGTATAAACAGAATATGAAACACACTAATTTGTACGCATGATTTCGACCCTATTCATATGCCTTTTAAAAATGAGAAAGAAGTCATATGTTGGCGGGGAGTACATTATTTCTTCTAAGAAGTCATCAATTTATGGTTATGCTAAACATTATTTCTTCCCTTCAATTATTAAATGCACTGTTACGCCCTCCCAGCATATGCACAGAAGAAAGGGAGAGAAGCATGCGAATTCAAGATTATTATCTTCAGTCCAGTCCATTCTATTAAACTGAAGTTTTAATTGGAAGCTTATTTAGTGATCCCATGGGGTTATGCAGCTCATTGTGTTTTGGATTGGGCTTCTGATAATTTGGAGTTTTTTTTTCTTTTTCAGTAGAGAAAAAAGCTACTCTTTAATATTAAAGGCAGTACATATACAAATTATAATATCATTTTTTCTATTATTAGTTTAGAAAAAATGATAATGTCTCAGTTACAGATAGCTTTGCCCGTCTTAATACCTTTCTTCACTTTTTGTTACACAACATAAAATGTACAAACTCATGCTATTCAAACAACCTTGTTATGGTTTTTCTATCGCCCAGAAAACATTATAATTCTATCTATTCCTACACACATCAAAACACAAAAAGTCTTGTCTGTCATTATAAATGGTTGATGGTGCTTGCATTATCCATGACTCCTTAGGCAAAGGAAGAAAAATAAAACTCACATGTTTCCCTTCTTATACCTATCTTTGAAAGCAAATCTAGGAAAGCAAATCTAGTTCTGTTCTCCATAAATATGGTCAAATTTTCCCTGCTAAAAAGATATTTTCCAAGGTTTTGATATGATTCATCCAAATAATTAATATTGGCTGATTGAAATCAGTTTAGATGTTGACCCATTCTATAATGCCCTTGGCATTGCCATAGATTTGTATCTGATTAATCCCTAACCATTTTGCCGTGATCTATACACCCCATAATGCAATGATATTTGCCCTACTATTGGTTCCTTTTCCACCCTTCGGCTAGAAATGATATACTGTGTCAGTCTTGATGTAAATAACATCTCCACATCCACATGCTCTATTAGCACATGCCCCATCAAAGAAGCCCAGTGGATATGAAAGCAATGTTGCCTCTGTTTCTTTGTATTTGTCCAATTTCGTTGAAATATGCTATAATCTTATTAATGTCCTTTTGTACCTCCCATCCTTTTTATTCAAAGATAATGGCATTGCCCCTTCTCCAAATAGTCCATATGATATATATAGGTAGTGTCCTGTACTATCTATCTTTGATCCAAATTCTGATACTTGATGGACTTTTGTACAACTCTTTTTTGATGCAATTCTCTTTTTATGCAATTTTCCTTATTGTCTTTGCATACTCACACTTTATGAAGAGATGGTTATTATCCTCTCATCTTCCCTATACATAAGGCAAATTCCAGAACCCTGAAACCTTTTCTTTCAAAGATATCCTATTATGAATGGCTAATCAGCAAAAACATTTTATTTTATTCAAAATGTTCCATTTCCATATGACTTGAAAAATAAGTAGAGATCTATATCCCCTCTCCTCATTTCGCATATTCTTATATATGTCTTTTACCACCGGCCTTCCTTTCTTTAAGTATTCTGATGATTCTGAAAATGTTCATTCATTTGGAGCGACTCTCTCATTAGCAGACGAAAACTCTTTACTCATCCAATCTGCACTACCGAGCTCTTCGTGCCCTTCATTTATTATAAGCTAAGCTTCCAAAATCTGTGCCCCAACTTAAACTTTTCAATATTAATCGTTTTCTGTAGTTCGTACTATATCTTGTCAATTCTTAACCACTTTCCAAATAATAGAGAGAGAAAAAGTTTCTGAATCATCATGATATGATATCGCTACTATGGACCTGTTAATAGTGAATGCGTTTTGTATTGTTTCCGTTTTCTAAATATCTAGTTTGAAAAGTAATCGATAAAACAAGGTATACGAAATATATTAGTTGGTTTCTATTAGATTTTCGTTTATTATGTTATACGGTCAACTTGATGAACATAAGTCGGTTTAGTATAAGTTTTACTTCGTCTCTTTAATATCTTCTAATACAAAATCTCATGTTTTCACAGAATTCTTCTGAAAAAATTTTGAATCATCATAATATGGTTCTTGCGGCGATGAACCTGTTCACAGGGAACGCTCCTGGATAGGGTTAAATAAATATGTTTCCAGTTCGATAAATAATTGATGAAATAAGTGTTTGAGCTACAAATCTATTGATTTATATAAATTTTAGTCAGATTATATTTTAGGTTTAAATTCGATGAAAGAGAGTTGTGGTTGAAAATCAAAGGTGAAGACTTAAAAAGCTAAAACCTGAAATATCCTATAAACTTACTACCACTATCTTACAATTATACAAATTATTTTTGTATCCAGTGACCAGCATATTACAATTAAAGACATGGTTTTTCTATCCAATATTCAAACTGATCCAATATTGAAACGAGGGCCACTTAAACTCAACCTAAGCGAAAAAAAGTTAATGAATCAATGTCACATTCAATTTTTGTCAGTGGCAGAGTGGATAGGGGATGAAATAATTGAGATAAACGCATAGATCGTCGGATATGAAGAATATTTCACTTCTTAAATGGACTTCCTATCCTTTCTTGGAATAGGGTTTTTCGAGATATTTTTGGAGTGAGTTACATTCCAGATCTAAGATTTTGCATTGCTGGACTTCTAGTTTCAAATATTTGATTTTTGTCTCAACAGCAGATGCTTTTATATTTTAGTTTCAAAATTCCCCTCTTTATCATGCTTTTCTGTACTGGTTACAGAATATAGATTGTTATTTAGTTAACTTAGATACTCTGTTTTTCATCCTAGCTGACTATAGGAGCATATAAAACAATATGTAGATTATTGACTATTTTAAAACATCATAGATGTTCTAATTTTTTTTGGACTCTTATATTCTCATATAATATATTGAAGCTTTTTAGTTTTGAAAAAAAACATATAAGTGAAATGACACTTCTTACTCATTTTTAAAAGGCATATGAATAGGGTCAAAATATAGTGCGTTTTATCTATCTTTTGGATCATGCATTTTATTGTATTACTCCATCCTGCCTACAATTATTAATTAATTATAATAATTAATTAATTGTTATAAATTAAGTGATGAATTACTATAGATTAATTAATTATTATTAACTATATTAATTAATAATATTTTATTGGTTAAGTGTATTGATATAATATTTATTTATTACATTATTTATGAATATTTAGGGTTTAATATATTATTAATATTTATTTAGTTTTTAATATATTATTAATATTTAATTATAACATCAATAAATGTAGACAATATTATTGAAACATTTAAATAGTTTTATAAAAAGTTTTATATAATATTAACGGTATATTAATAATATATTATTTTATACATTTATAATATTTTACCTATGAATTAATTTATCTATTACATGGTCAACTACCGTCAACATAGATGTCATAGTCAATTATAGTCAACATGACTACCATGACTACAATGGTGAATCATAAATACCAGAAACATCATGGCCTATCAGTAGGTGACTCATTGTCAACCACAGTGAACTATAATGAACTATGGTGGATGGTTGTTGTTGAACATGGACACCTATAGTGGATGGTCAAAGTTAGCCATAGTCAAACCATGGTTGAGCATCAACAACCACCATTTCAATGGTAACCATAATGAAGTCATGGTAAACTATTAAGACACCATAGTCAAAATATGGTCAAGCATAGTCATACCATATTCAAACCATGGTCAACGATAGTGAATCATGTTTAACTATCGTTGACAATAGTCAAAGTTTAGGTTTAAGTTTAATTGAACTTAAATATTATGCATGGTCAAGATTTATTTTATACAATCGCTCAACCATGGTCAACAATGGTCCAACGTCACATTGTCTCAATATAAAAATTGATCATGGTCAACGATTGTCAACCATCGTCAACCATGTCCAATCATGGTCAACCATGGTCCAACATCACATTGTGACAAAGATTGTCTCAATATGAAAATCAACCATGGTCAACCATGTTTAATCGTGGTCAACCATTGTTAGCCTTGGTCCAACGTCGTGTTGTGACAAAGATTGTCTCAATATGAAAATCAAACATGGTCAACCATAGTCCAACGTAGTATTGCGACAAAGATTGTCTCAATATTAAAATCAACCATGGTCAAACATGGTCAACCACGTTTATTTTAGTGTTTGTAATATTTATCATAACATTTATATACCTTGTTTTATAATATTTATATTAGTCTCTATCATAGGATTTTCTCGATATGAAAATCAATCATGGTCAACCAACATGTAATCAATACAAAAATAAAAGCCTACCATTGTAAATACCACTATGCTCGCTGCCAACACATAATCACTAAGCCAGTTAGTAACATTATGAATCCAAACATTTTGATCCACCTTACCCCAATCCACTATTGATGGCAAGTAAACAACAAAAGGGTTTTTTCTCCATTGCACTCTTCATATCATCTTCTTCATCTGCACCAAATACATGATCTTCGAAGAATGCACCAGTCGATCCCAGCCACAAGTCATAAATTCTTTCATCTCAACCTCTTTAATAAATTTGTTTATTATATTTTTCCTGTGGCAATTGAATTTGATTTAACAAATTTAATGATGTATTATATTAAAATTAAAGATAAACAATGATTTGGCGCTCGTTTCCCCTCTCTCCTCCCAACAACACTTCCATTATTCAAGAATCAATGCTCCTCCTCAACAATGCTTCCAATCTTCAACAATCTACACTCTGTTGAACTGAAATTTCCAATTAACAACACAATGTACATTGATTGTGTGTTAAAATTAAATTAAATGCACTTAATTCACAATACTACTACAAGACGATTGTTCTTACTTTGCTTCATTTGCCAACGAAAATCATCAATGAGTTTAAACTCTTTGTCAAGATCACGAGCAATATGCGACGTTCTTTCAAAAATGAGTTCTCTGAAGATGGTCCCAAACCAAATTTTTGCATTTTGCCACCTCTTAGAAAATCTTTCAATCACTCTAAAAATGAAATGGGACATTAATTAAACTACTGAGCCACAAAATAATATATAATCAGAGAACACAGAACTGAACACAACACAACTTGAACTTTACATTGCCATCGAATGACTTTTATACATGCTTGATGAAGTTTCTCGATTCTGGGAAGCTATTTGAAGTTTTTAGAAGCTTTGAGACAATCTCCTAAACTCTGGAGAAGACTCCCTACCTAACATAGTTAATATGGAAGGTTGGTTGGTTGGAATTGTTGCTTATCCAACACTCCCCCTTAATTCCAACCATAAGATAAACACAAAAAATACACTATATCACTATATCATAATCTTGATTTTCTACAACACACAACTTGATAACACATCTTTCATTTTTGCCTTCTTGTTAAAAGGCCCATGCTTGTTCATTTGTTGATGTAGTTTGATATTTACCTTTCTTGCTTTTCTTATGAGCTCCTTCAACTTCTCTTTTCTTATGTACTTAACAACCTCTTGTGGATTGGGATGCAAGGCAACATCCTGAACAATGAAATCAAGATAATTTGATTCATGTTCTCCCCACTTATCATCACGAGGAGCATTGTAAAGTATGCGACCAAGTCCCTCTTCATCCACCAAAATGCACTCATATTGGAACACGTGTGGCCTCTAAACAACATCCATGGTTGTATCCTCCACTGTCGCAACCATCTTGGAAATGGATCCAATCAAATTTCTAACAATTAGGTTTTGGGAGAAGCAAGTACTACTCCCAGTGATTGCAAGAACATGTGGAATAGACTGTACCTCCTCATATTCATGGTCATTGATAAAACCATTATGTTTATTGAATAATTCTTCTCACTCAGAAATATTGTCGGAATAAAAAATATTACCTAGCCCAAAAATGCTTCCCAATGGACTCTCTGAGAAAACCATCATCAAAAAGATCATTATCAAACATTATTCCACTCATTTATAGGATTCCTAATACACGTCCACGGGCTGCAATCTTCCTCAACCAATAAACAAACTAGGCTCTTCACCCACAGATCAAAAATATCTATGTTGCAATAACACTGTGTGAGGCTCAGCTCCACCACTGTCACAACAACAGAGAATTGACCACAAAATCATTTGTGGGAAGCAAACAACTTCAGCCTCTCATAGTTGACAAGAGAAACACTCATCAAATGGAATCCATAACCATCACTCCCTCCTCATCTATATTCCTCGGGACTCTTTGGCCCTCCACACATTGTTCAAACACTTAGTGACTCCTAAAAAATCTCCACATTGCAGACATCCATAGGACAACATGGTCAGGATCCACAACTTTACACAGTCCAGGTCGCAGATCACAGCAAACAAACTCCTGAAAATAACTCTCTCCCGTCAACATATGCTCACAACTCCAGCAACTGAACATACTCACACTCAAGATTGACAACTTCTTTATGTAGCTCCTTTGCACTAGAATGAAGATCCAACCAGACACCAATTCAGCCCCTCTCATTTGCAGCTTAATAAACAAACACTTAAAAGAGAATAACACTCAAACAGGGTTAAGTTCACCGCCCCCAAATATAGTTAGTCTCCTCCAAGCTTCTCTTCTTCATACAAGGTGACTCCTTAACATGCACTACACCATTGCAACATTCAACAGGAGACTCCTTTCAAATTTTACATTCAACACATACTTGTAACACAATTTCCACACAACTCTCAAAAGGCTCAACACTCAGTAGCCACATAAAAAATTCAACAATCGGCTCGATCTTCACAATCAATTTTCCACAACAATCTAATTCCATATCTTCTCACGCACAGACGGTGCCACTCATAATTACACTCAATAGAAGGCCTCACCACTACCACTCACGTCCTTTGCGTGCACCACGCCTCCACGCTCTACGCACAGGGGATATCGCAACAATTCTTACTCCAGATAATGGCCTAATACCTTACTCCAGAAACATAAACGATTCTTACTCCAGATAAAGACCTAATACCTTACTCCAAAAACATAAACGGTTCTTACTCGAGATAATGGCCCAATACCTTAATATAATTCCTTAAACCTTTTTTTAAAGCAAAAAACTTATATCACATGTTCAAACACAGTTTTTTACTTTAGAAAAAAACACGTAATGAGCTTGGCTCTTTAATATTCACGCCACTTTGGGGTACAGTGGGTCGTGTTCAATGCCCCTACCCCAGTGTTGACTCGCACAACAACAGTCCGCTCACGCAGCAATCAGTTCACTTTAGCAAGTAAGATTCTATGTTGATTTCCCACAACAACAACAAAATCTACCTCAGAGGTCATTCTTTCTGCACAGTGGGCTCTCTCACAACTCTTAAACAATGCGCTCCAACAACGCCAATAACTAGGTAGACTCCACATGCCCTTCACACCACAGAGTCATAATGACTTGCCACTGATCCCTCATAGCTCTTAAGCCACAACAATGCACCCTTCACCTGAGCTCTGTCTCCTGACAGCTCACCTGTTCTCTAACACCAAATCAGAGAACGAAAAACTGAACACAACACAACTTGAACTTTACATTGCCCTCAAATGACACTTATACATGCTCAAGAACTTATACATGCTCAAGAATAGTAATATGACATCACTAACACACTAAGTACAAATTTTTATAAGTGGAACAACAACGAAAACTTAAAAAACTAAAACACAAAAAGTTCCTAATATATTTTTAAATAGCAAAAAATTATAATTTTCTTTGAAATTCTATTATCTAATTTGAAAAAAATTAACAATTAAATTTTATAATTGTAATATTTTATTTTGACAAAAAAAAATTCGTAGTAAAAAAAACAACCACACATACCAGTAAATAAAAACTAGCACCATCACATGAATAAATGTGATTGATAAACACTGGATAAAAATTATTAATCACATTTAAATTAATAAAAATAATTATTAATAAAGGTTAATAATAAATACTAAATAATTATCATAAATCCATATTATTAATAATTCAATTATTATATTGTTTAATAATTAATCATAATAATATAATTGTAAGAAGAATTTCGGCGTAAATCACATATCAAAGACCTTGTCGATGCATTTCGAAACCAAACCAGTGTGGGTTCCAACTTGGTCCTGACGATGAACCACAATGGTTGGTCGAAAACGCGTCGACAAAGATCTTTTGTATGTGATTTACGCCGCAATTCTCTTACACTATGACAAAATCACAGAAGCCTCAATTTCCTACAAATAATAAATAATATATTTTATTATTATTAATTATAATTAATAATTTATAATTAATATTAAAATAATAATATTAAACATTTAAATATTTAATATTTTAATATCAATAAATATTTATATTAACAATATTGTAAAATTCATTACTTTCTTAATAATAATAAATAAATAATTTATTATTTAATTATAAAAAAATAAAATAATAATTATCAATCAAATTATTATTAATTAATTAATTTATAATGGTATTTATTTAAAATATATTTATTTTTAATATTATTATTATAATACTTTATACAAATGAAAATTTGGGCTAAGGGAACAATAAATCCAAGGTATATAAATCCTAAGATAAATATTCAAACCCTAAAATAAATATGGTTGACCATGATTGATTTCCATATTGAGACAATCCTTCTCGCAATGCGATGTTGGACCATGGTTGACTAGGATTGATTTTCATATCAAGACAATCGCTGTTACAATGCGAAGTTGGACCATGGTTGATTTTCATATTAAGACAATGTTTGCCACAATGCAACATTTGACCATAGTTGGTCATGGTTTGCTATGATTGACCATATTTTACCATGATTGGTATTATAAAACCAAGGGAATAATAAGCCCAAGATATTAATACTAAAACCCCAAGAGATTATGAACCCACAAGAATGATATTAAACCTAAGGCACTAATATTATAAATCCATGGTATATAAAACCTAAGATAAATATTATAAACACTAAAATAAGCATGGTTGACCATAGTTGTTTTTCATATTGAGACAATCCTTGTCAGAATGCGATGTTGGACAATCGTTGACCTAGATTAACCATGATTGATTTCCATATCAAGACAATCATTGTCACAATGCGTTGTTTGACCATGGTTGACCATGATTCACCATGGAAGACCATGTTTGATTTTATAAAACATGGTTGACCATTTTTGACAAAGGATGATCATGATAGACCATTGTTAACCATGGTTGACCATGATTATCTAATGACAATCTTTATCATAATACAACGTTGGACCATTATTGAGAAAATGATTGATTTTCATATTGAGACAACCATCAACCTAAGGGAATAATATTAAACCCTAGGAATATGAACCCTTCGATTAATAAACTTAAGGGATTTATATTAAAAACCCAAGGGAATAATATACCCAAGAGATAAAAATTATATGCCAGATGTACTTAAACCCTAAGATAAATATTATAAACCCTAAAATAAACATGCTTGATTGTGGTTGACCATGATTGATGTCCATATTTAGATAATCCTTCTCACAATGTGATGTTGGACCACAGTTGACTATGGTTAACAAAGATTGGTTTTCATATCGAGACAACCTTTGTCACAATACAAAGCTGGGCCATTGTTAACCATGGTTGATTTTCATATTGAGACAATATTTGTCACAATGCGACATTTGACGATGGTCGACCTTGGTTGACCATTGTTAGCTATGATTGACCATGGTTGACCATGATTGATATTATAATCCCAAGGGAACAATAACATAAGAGATTGATATTATAAACCCAAGGGATTAATACTAAAACCTTAATGGATTATGAACCCAAGGGAAAGATATTAAACCCAAGGGACTAATATTATAAACCCATGTATGTAAATCCTAAGATAAATATTATAAACACTAAAATAAACATGGTTGATGATGGTTGATTTTCTTATTGAAACAATCCTTGTCATGATGTGACGTTAGACCATGGCTGACCATGCTTAACCATGACTAATTTTCATATCAAGAAAATCTTTGCAAGAATGCGACACTCAACTGTGTTTGACTATTATTGACCACGACTAATTTCATATTGACACAATTTTTGGCACAATCCGATGTTCGATTGTGGTTGACCATGATTGATTTTCATATTGAAACAATGTTTGGAACAATGCAGCGTTGGACTATGGTTGGTCATGGCTGACCATGTTTCATTTTGATATTGAGATAATCTTTGTCACAATGCGACCTTGCACCATTGTTGACCATGGATGACCATGGTTGTCATAATGTGACGTTGGACCAAGAGACAATATTTGTCACAATGTGACCATGGTTGATTTACATATTGAGACAATCTTTCACACAATGCGACGTTGGAACATGGTTGACCATGCTTTATTTTCATATTGAGACAATCCTTGTCACAATGTGACATTGGTTGGTTTTCATATTGAGAAAATGTTTGTTATAAAGTGAAGTTGGATCATGGTTGACCATGATTATAAACCCAATGGAATTATATTAAACTCAAATATTAATATTATGAATAATATTATACCATAGAAATATGCACCCTTAGATTAATAAACCCAAGGGATTAATACTTAAAACCCAAGAGATTATAAACCCAATGGAATAATATTAAAACCAAGGGATAGATATTATAAAACCAAGGTATATAAACCCAAAGATAAATATTATAAACCCTAAAATAATCACGGTTGACCATGAGCTACCATTGTTGATTTCCATACTAAAACAATCTTTGTCACAATGCGATGTTGGACCATGGTTGATGATGGTTGACCATGCTTGATTTTCATATTGAAATAATATTTGCCACAATGTGACATTGGACCACTATTGACCATGGTTGACCATTATTATACCCAAGGGATTAATAAACCCAACAGACTAATTCTAAAACCACAAGTTATTATAAAACCAAGGGAATAATATTAAATCCAGGGATTATTTCTAAAACCATAAGTTATTATCAATCAAAGGGAATAATACTAAACCGAGAGGATTAATAATATAAATGCAAGGTATATGAACCCTAAGATAAATATTATAAACCCTAAAATAAAAATGGTTGACTGTGGTTGACCAAACCCTATCATTAACGTTATAAACCTTAGGATTAATATTATAAATACATTGGATTAATATTATAAACCATATGAATAATATTATACCCTATGGATATGAACCCTTGGATTAATAAACCTAAGGGATTGATATTATAAATGCAAAGGGAATAATAAATCGAATGGATTAATATTAAAAACCCAACGGATTATAAACCCAAGGAAATAATATTAAACCCAATGGATTAATATTATAAAACCAAGTTATATAAACACTAATATAAATATTATAAACCCTAAAATAAACATGGTTGACAATGGGATACCGTGGTTGATTTTCATATTGAGTCAATCTTTGTCACATTGTGACGTTGGACCATGGTTGACATAATTGACCATGGTTGACCATGACTGATTTTCATATTGAAAAAATTCTATGACAAACACTAAGATAAATATTATAAAACAAGGTATATAAATGTTATGATAAATATTATAAACACTAAAATAAACATGGTTGATTTACATATTGAGACAATCTTTGTCACAATACTACGTTGGACCATGGTTGACCATGCTTGATTTTCATATTGAGACAATCTTTGTCACAATGCGACTTTGGACCAAGGTAAACCATGATTGATCATGATTAAACATGGTTGACCATGGCTGATTTTCATATTGAGACAATCTTTGTCATAATGTGATGTTGGACCATGGTTGAACATGATTGATCATGGTTGACGATGGTTGACAATCGTTGACCATGGTCAATTTTCATATTGAGACAATCTTTGTGACAATGTGACGTTGGACCATTGTTGACCATGGTTGAGCCTTTGTATAAAATAAATCTTGACCATGCATAATATTTAAGCACATATGGACAATTTGGATAAGGCACAATGCCATTATCTTTGAACATAAAGGATTGTTGGTCCAAGATGACACTAATAAGACTATAGCATATTTCAACGAAATTGGACAGATACACAGAAACAAAGGTGGCAGGAAAATTAATATTAGAGACACATGGCTTTCATATCTAGTGGGCTTCTTTGATGGGGCATGTGCTAATAGAGTATGTGTATGTGGAGTTTTTATTTACATCAAGGCTAATATAGTTTATCATTTATTATGGTAGGGTGAAAAAGGAACCAATAGTAGGGCACAAATCATTGCATTACGGGGTGTATTGATCACGAAAAAATGGTTAGGGATTAATCACATATAGATCTATGGTGATGACAAGGGCATTATAGAATGGGTCAAGGGCCAAAATGATTTCATTCCGCTAATTTTAAGTAATTCGATGAATTGTATGGAAACCTTGGAAAAAACCTTTCAGCAGGTAAAATTTGACCATATCTATAGAGAACAGAATTGTGATACATATTTTCTTTCAAAAAGAGGTATAAGAAGGGAAGCAGTTAAATTTTATTTTGCTTTCTTTGTCTAGAAAGTCATGGATAATGTAAGTAATATCAACCATTCGTAATGACATACAAGACTTTTCGTGTTTTGTTGTGCGTAGGAATAGATAAGATTGTAATGTTTTCTAGGGCAATTGAAAAAGGATAATAAGGTTGTTTGAATATCACAATTTTGTACATTTTATGTTGTGTAACAAAGGGTATAGGATGGTATTGAGGCTTTTTTTTGGAGACAAAACTATATGTAACTGAAACATTGTCATTTTTTTAAACCAATGATGGAAAGGATGATATTGTAATTTCATGTATGTACTACCTTTAATACTAAAGAGGCGTTTTTTTCTATGAAAAAAAAAATATCATGAGAAGCCCAATCGTAAAACAAAGAGCGTTGCATAACCCCATGGGATTAGTAAATAAGCTTCCAATTAAAAATTAAGTTCAATAAAAAGGATTGGACTGAAGATGATGATCTCGAATTCGACATGAAATCTCCTTCTTGACTAGATGTTCGTGTGCTTCTCTCCCTTTCTTTTATGCATATATGCATATGCTTGGAGGGCATAACATTGCATTTAATAATTGAAGGGAAGAAAATAAGAAATCACTGCCTCTAACTATTAATGGTCTAAAAAATTACTAGAATCTTTTTCATAAATTCTAATACTCAACATAATATTTCTTTTTAAACAAACTAATTTATCATTTAGGAGTAATCGAATTCCCAACTTTTTTTTTTTACTTACAAATTACCTAGTCCAAAGTAATAAAGATAAATATTAAACATCTACAATCACCTAGGGTGTCACGTTATCACACAAGCTAGCTAAATTTAAAATTCCAAAACTATTGAGAATGAGAGCCCTTTTCGAGAGAATTAAACTATTCCAAAAGAAATAACCTAATTATATATAAAAATATAATTATAATATTTTTTTCCTAATGAATGAATACAAATTTCTCGCGAGAAAAACCAGTGACACATTTTTGTGTCAAAACATCCCGACAAGTTGAAAATTTTGTTTGCCGGCCCGATGTTTAGGAGAAATAAGATGTAATCTCATCGTATCGCTCACTCGTGCGTTCACGTGATCACATATTTTTGAGGCGGCCGACCACTTCCAACCTAAAACGTACGCACGCCATGGTCACTCTTTTCATTTAAAGATCATCATATACGCTGCGTCATCTGTCACGGGATCGAATAAATTTATTTTCCATAATTCTTAACATTCTCCGTTAAAATGATTAAATTTGATACGGAAAAGAGTATTTCAGAATTGCAAAACTAAAAGAATCTTGTAATCAAATTTAATTAGCGTTTCAGATTTGCAAAACTGACACAGAGTTACAGTGTTTCAGATTTGCTACGGTCACTGCAACCTCTGTCTTTTGTCCTCTCTACCTTTAATTTTGTGCTCATATTGTTGTTCCTTTCCGTCTCCATGAATTAAACCATCAGAAGTTTGAAACCATCGATATGTTGAATCTGATTCAGTTGTGAAATTTTTATCGAAATAAAACGTATCACCACTACGGTGAGAGTTTTAAGTGCGTTTATTATCCAAGTTGACGTTGGAAGTAATATTTCTTCGTCATACGATTGTTAAATGGTCATTGTGAGTCATGAAGTGTTAAATTTTTAAATATATAGTGATATAACTATTTTATTAAAATAGAAATATCTAAACTAGCATTTGCATTAAAGGTTGCAAAGCAATAGAAAAGGAACTAGTAGCTTGAAGTGCCTTGTAAAATGGATGCAATCTCTACACATTATTATAATATTTCAAAATTATATATTTACAATGTCCAAGATCATTCAATCAATATTTTTACCACCACAAAGAACAATATAAAGACTTGGAAAATAGACTTGTGATGACCCGACACAATATCAATGAAAGTTTTTCTCTCCATATTCTGAATAAATGTGGTATGAACTCTCAGAAGTTAAGGGAAATACAATAAAAGATGAAGAATAATATTAAGATTTGTTTCAATTTTTAATTAAATTTATTGTTTTAAAGTATGTAGTTTTATTGTACTAGTAAAAAAAATTTAACTTAGTTGTTTTTAGTGCGATTTTTTGGAAGATTTTTTCTCTAAAATCTTGTAGGAATTTATTGAAATCACAAGTTTGATGGGTAATCTCTGCGCAATCTAAGTGCCCTAGAGATTTTTTAGGGCACTGAATCCATATATACAGTCAAAAAACCAGTTTAAATAACAAAAATCAAGATTTCATATTAAATTTTTCCAACCAGATTTTAGCACTAGAAAATCTAAAAAAATACACTAAAAACAACTACCTTTTAAACTACAAATTAAATTTTCATTAAATCTACAATTTTAAAATATGTAGTTATCTAGTTTTCTTGTACAAGTAAATTCTTTTAAACTACATATTAGGTTTTCATTAAAACTATGGTTTTAAAATATGTAGCTTTATTGTACTAGTAAAATAACTACATATTAGGTTTTCATTAAATCTATGATTTTAAAGTATGTAGTTTTATTGTACTAGTAAAATCTTTTAAACTAATTATGTTTTCTATAGAATTTTAAAATGTGCAGTTTTATTTAATAAGAAAAATGTTTTAATGTTTATGTTAAAGTTTGTTATGATTAATTAAACAAAATCATAATATTATTTTAAATTAATATATAATATATATATATAAATATAAATATATATATATATATATATATAATATATATTATAAGCAGAGACACATTACTGTACTAGTCCTTTTTATTTAGAAATTACAATTTAGAATTAATAATTTTTTTAATTCTAAAAATTAAACTGAACATTACCATTACCATATACCCCACAGAAGAAGAGAGTCAGTTTTTGGGTTCCCAGCTTCTTCACAATCTGTAATATTTTGGGTTTATTCAGATGGTTGTATCTCAACGTCTGTTTTTGAGTGCTCAACACCTAAATGGGAGAGAGGATGAAGACAGTCTATACTTTTTGAGAGCAGGGTTGAACTGGGTCATGCAGATTATGGGATGGTTTGGAAGCGTAGGAGGACATGGTCTTATTGTGAGGGTTTGCAGGAAGAAGATGCAGGCCAAAGAGCTCAGGAAACCCAATGCTCTAAAGGATTCAATACAAGAGGTAACTTTAGTGATATTCATATTTCTTCATTTGTTTGGATTGCATTATAGTCCCTTTTGTTTGATTGAAATTGGTGTCAATTGTTTTAACTTAATTGGGCTTTCATTTATTTAGATCACATTCAAATCGTTTGCCCTTGGCTGAGATGGGTTTCATTTGTTTTCAAATTTGATACAGCAGATTGCAAATCAGCACACATTATTTGCAATAATATCCACATTTCATCTCAGACTGAAACCAGAAGTCAGAAAGTTAGAACTGTGAAGTCAAAAAGTTCCATGATTTCTCAGAATTCTTATAGCTCCCCCAAGCGAATCTTGGTCGTGGAAGACACACAAATCAGCAGAGTAAATTATATCAGGACTAAATCGTTGTTTGGTTTTAGGACACTGCTTGTGGCCAGACAAGGTTAATTTACCTAGAGCTTGCTGCTGAGATCTCATTCATTATTTTTCACTAAATCAACCTCAGATAATTTTCGGGAGGGTGCTTCAAAGCCTTAATCTTTACTGTGAAGACGCTGAGAATGGGAAGGTCGCAGTGGACTATTTCAAGCAGGGTAGAACATATGATCTTGTGTTAATGGACAAAGAGATGCCTGTTATGGATGGGCGTGAGGGATACAACTTTTAAATCTTTAAAACGTATAATTTTGAAATTTTGTTTTATTTTGTCTGTGCTACTAATCATCTTAGCCATCTCAGTTTATAAAACTTTGGGTTCATTCTTATCACCAAAATGACTGCTTTAATTTCAGGCAACAAGGCAACTGAGATCAATGGGAGTCAAAACACCCATTTTTGCACTTACAGCAAATACCTTGCAATCTGATAAAGACCTCTTCTTTGAGGCTAGTTTTGATGATTTTCAAGCAAAGGTATGCACTTTCATGTTGGATGTGCATTCCATTTTATTTATTTTTGAATGATATTGGATATTTGTTGCCCATGCATCCAAATTCTGATATATGTTTGTTATCTATATTATCTGGTCCCTTTGCAGCCTCTGTCCAGAGACAGACTTGTACAATTACTAGATCAATATGGTGTGGATGGTTGTGCTGGCAACAGAGAGTGTTGAAAGAGTTTCAAGGTTTCATTGTATTATACCCATGGATTCGTTATGAAAAAAAAACAGTGCAGATTGCCTACTTTGTAAGTTTTGATCTGCATTATTGCAGTGATTTGATTAAGCGACGAGGAATATGGTTTTAGGGTTTCCAAGAGGAACACTGAACTTTTCTCCATCTTGGGGAAGGCAGGCTAGAGCTGGAAGTAAAATGTGAACAAGTTATGAAAAGTGCATAAACTGGTATAAAGCAAATCATTATTTTTTTTCAAGCAGCAGTGTCAAAGCTGAAGTTGCAGCACTATTAGAAGGCTGGAAATGAGTCTTGGCAAGGAGAAAACAATTCTTTCTCTCGACTATCCAAGTTATACTCAATTGATCTTCTGTGAAGGACTTTCGTCACATGTAAATTAAAAAATTTCAAAATTGAAATATGTTAGCAATAATTGTTCCTTTGTATGGTTAATGTCATTAGCTCTGTGTTGTATTGGAAAAAATTGAAATTCAAATTAAGTTTATTTCATTAGTAATGTATTTGTCCTGTGGTGTGTACTCTGATGGATGCATTAACAAGCCCTAACACCATATCATAATTTCAAGAATTCCTTCTCAAGATCAATCAAAACGGGTTTGAACCACACTCATTGGCAACAGGCTGGGATCAACAAGAAGACTTATGAGAGAGCTTTTAGTTTTTTTAGTGAAGCCTAACAAGTGGGACTTTGGAAAATGCTTGTTCAAAGTTTTTAACTCCTTCGCCTATATGGGTGGCCTGCACAATTTGTATATATAATAAGGATTTATTAAATTTTGTTACCATTTTTTGGTGGCAGGTTCACCAAATTTACAATGGCTATACAGGATTGTTTGGGAGAGGATTTTAATTTTGCTTTATTTTTGTTGCATGGAGAGTGATTGTATATACCATCATTTATGTTGTTAAATAATTTATATGTTTTTTGAAATATTTGGTTTAAGTTGAATTGTGGTTTTCTTATTTTATGAAAATGAATAATTTTAATGTTTAACCAGAAATTGGAGATATAAAAAAAACGGGATTTGTTGATGAACCTTGTACTTATAAGTTTATTTTTTAATAAATGATTTAGGATTACATAGTCTAATCGATTTTCATCTTTTCACATACGCCTTGGGCCTTTTTCCTAATCTCCATTTAATTAGATTTTGAGAGGCTTTCCATGTCAGATAGTGTAATAATTCGACATATATGCCATGTTTCATCTTTCTTAGATCTCAGTGTAATTATGCTTCCATAGAGTGAAATGCTCAACTTGATGTGTCCCTTTTATAGCAAAGTCTAGATTTAGAGTTGGATTTCATTATTCTCAAAGATATTTTTCTTAAAGATGTATATGTGATGTATGGATCCATTAAGTAATGGAATGTTGTAGCATTGGATTAAATATAAATAGATATCTATGTTGTGAAAAAGAGAGGTTCAATTGGTGAACCTGGTAAGGGAAAAACCCCAGATAAAAGTGAACGAACAAATAGGATGTCAAGCAGCTCACATGAATAACCTTCACACAACAACTAATAGATCAATTGTCACTTAGTTGAAATCATATGGGTATATCTCCCCCAAGCAATTCTGCACTTTTATGTTCAATCCCATCAACACTTTCTTCAACAGCTAAGGGCACAGTTTAGTTTTAACCTGCCCACAAAAACAAACAAAAGCACATTAGACCCATTCCCAATATCTTGTATGGATGGATGTATATAGTTGAATTTAACTGAATATTTTCATTTACCTCCTCATGAGGCCATGTACGATCTATGGAACCATATGAAAAATGAAATCTGGCCCTAAACTTACTTTTCATAGATACGCTGTAGACCAACATCAAAGATCTTGTTCCAGTAGGTGGGATTTGTCTTGCACCTCTCAAAAAAGTCAGCAATCTGTTCACTTGTAGACTCCCCATGGTATGGGGATCAAGATGGAATCCAGACACCCCATTCACAATAATTTCAGCAGGACTTCCATTACATGTTGCAAATGTGGGAAGACCACACATTTCATCTCAGACTGAAACCAGAAGCCAGAAAGTTAGAACTGTGAAGTCAAAGAGTTCCATGATTTCTCAGGATTCTTGTAGCTCCCCCAGACGAATCTTGATAGTAGAAGACACACAAATCAACAAGTAAGTTATATCAGGACTAAATCGTTGTTTGGTTTTAGGATACTTCTTGTGGCCATATAGGGTTAATTTACCTAAAGCTCGCTGCTGAGATCTCATTCATTATTTTTCACTGAATCAACCTCATATAATTTTCAGGAGGCTGCTTCAAAGCCTTAATCTTTATAGTGAAAAAGCTGAGAATGGGAAGGTAGTAGTGGACTATTTCAAGCAGGGTAGAACATATGATCTTGTGTTAATGGACAAAGAGATGCATGAGGTATACAAATTTTAAATCTTTAAAACTTATAATTTTGAAATTTTGTTTTATTTTGTCTGTGCTACTGAATTAATCATCTCAACCATCTCAGTTTCTAAAACTTTGGGTTCATTCTTATCGTCGAAATGACTGGTTTAATTTCAGGCAACAAGGCAACTGAGATCAATGGGAGTCAAAACACCCATTTTTTCACTTACAGCAAATACCTTGCAAACCTCAAAAGAGAAAACTCTCGTTTGAATTGAAGGGGCATTGCAACACCCATTGCAATTGGACATTAGGTGGCTTCTATTTATTTTTAAGTACTAGGTATTCGTAAACAAATTAGATTAGTAATCATGGCTAGTGAGTCACAAGTCTACATTCCAGGTTTTACTGTCAGAGAAGATTGGGTGTGGCTAGGGATGGCTAAAGGTGATGCAGAGAGACTGACCTTGGTCATGTCCATGTCATGGTGAGCGAAATTGATGGGCGTTGAAGGTGTAGACGAAGAGGATGAGGGAGTCCAAGTTGTATAAAAGGAAGCACAGGTTGTTTAAGTTCAAGCAGAGTCATAGCCATTTCCCTTTTTTGATCCATAATAAGAAGAACACATTTCATCCTTTGCAGATCCAATCGCAGATCGTCCAGTTACAGATCCTCCGGTCTGAAAATACCCAGATAAAAGTGAACAAACAAAGAAGATGTCAAGCAGCTGACATGAGTAACCTGCACACAACAACTAATAAATCAATTGTCATTTAGTTGGAATCATATGGGTATATCTCCCCCAAGAAATTTTGTACTTTTATCTTCAATCCCACCAACACTTTCTTCAACAGCTAAAGGCACAGTTTTACCCTGCCCACAGAAACAAACAAAGGCACATTAGATTTTCCTAGCTTTCCCAAACTTAAACAGGTAAGAATGACCATAATACCGACATATCCGCAAATCCAGTATATCAACACCACTAACCAGATTTCTGTACTTTAAACTGTAAAACATCTCCAGATAACGACTTGTCTCTCATTTTTCGAGTTTGGCACCTCTCAAAGAAGTCAGCAATCTGTTCACTTGTAGAATCGCCATGGTTTGGATCAATATGGAATAGAGACACCACATTCACAACAATAAAATTAAATGAAACCCTTACTTCCTTGCGGGCTGGTCTCGTTACACCGTGAATTCACCCGTCTGAATGAAACCCTCATTTACAAATTAAATAAAATGTTTATACATCCAAGCATTTTATCTTTCAATCCCATCGACACTTTCTTCAACAACACTTTCTTCAACAGCTAAGGGCACAATTTTAACTTGCCCACAAAAACAAACAAAGGCACATTAGATTTTCCCAGCTTTCCCAAACCAGAACATGTAAGAATGATTATAATACCGACATATCCGCAAATAAAATATATCAACACCACTAACCAGATTTCCCGCAAATCAAATATATCAACACCACTAAACAGATTTATGTACTTTAAGCTATAAGACATCTCCAGATAACGGCTTATCTGTTTTCTTGTAGAATCCCCATGGTTTGGATCAATATGGAATTGGGACACCACATTCACAATAATAAAATTAAATGAAACCCTTACCTCCTTGCGGGATGGTCTCGTTACACCGTGAATTCGCCCGGTTGAATGAAACCCTCATTTACAAATTAAATAAAATGTCTATACATCCAAGCCTTTTATCTTTCAATCCCATCAACACTTTCTTCAACAGCAAAGAGCATAGTTTTAACCTGCCCACAAAAACAAACAAAGGCACATTAGATTTTCCCAGCTTTCCCAAACCAGAATAGGTAAGAATGATTATAATACCGACATATCAGCAAATCAAATATATCAACACCACTAACCAGATTTCCCACAATTCAAATATATCAACACCACTAACCAGATTTCTGTACTTTAAGCTATAAGACATCTCCAGGTAACGGCTTATCTGTTCTCTTGTAGAATCCCCATGGTTTGGATCAATATGGAATTGAGACACCACATTCACAATAATAAAATTAAATGAAACCCTTACCTCCTTGCGGGCTGGTCTCGTTACACCGTGAATTCGCCCGGTTGAATGAAACCCTCATTTACAAATTAAATAAAATGTCTATACATCCAAGCCTTTTATATTTCAATCTCATCGACACTTTCTTCAACAGCAAAGGGCACAGTTTTAAGCTGCCCACAAAAACAAACAAAGGCACATTAGATTTTCCCAGCTTTCCCAAACCAGAATAGGTAAGAATGATTATAATACCGACATATCCGCAAATCAAATATATCAACACCACTAACTAGATTTCCCGCAAATCAAATATATCAACACCACTAACTAGATTTCCCGCAAATCAAATATATCAACACCACTAACCAGATTTATGTACTTTAAGCAGCTTTCCCAAACCAGAATAGGTAAGAATGATTATAATACCGACATATCCGCAAATCAAATATATCAACACCACTAACCAGATTTCCCGCAAATCAAATATATCAACACCACTAACCAGAGACATCCCTAGATAAGGGCTTGTCTCTTGTCTTTCAAATTTGGCACCTCGTATAAAAAGTCAGCGATTTGTTCACTTGTAAAATCCCCATGGTATGGATCAATATGGAATCCAGACACCACATTCACAATAATAAAATTAAATGAAACCCTTACCTCCTTGGGGTTGGTCTTGTTATGCCGTGAATTCGCCTGGCTGAATGAAACCCTCATTTACAAATTCAATAGAATTTCTATGAGAGGAGCGGGCTAGCCTCATTACACCGTGAATTCGGCCAGCTGAATAAAACCCTCGTTTAGAAATTAAATAGAATGGTGTCCAAAAGAGGAGTGAGGGAGTATTACACCGGATGATGTACCTGGATGATCTTTCTTCTCTGTGATCTGGTCTGGTTGTGCCGCTGCGGCTGACCACTATAAAGAGCTTGCGCTAATCTAGAGTTCGAAATTGTGTTGTTATGATAACAGATGATTTTTCTTCTCTGCGATCTGGTCTGGTTGTGCCGCTGTGGCTGACCTCTAGAAAGGGCTTGCGCTAATCTAGAGTTCGAAATTTTGTTGTTATGATTACAGAGTGTTGCGATAATTGAGTGTCTCTTTGTGATGGAGTTACATGAAGGGAAAGCAAGAACTGGCCCAGCGAGTCCCAACCGGTCACCAACCAATTCAAATCAACTGGTGAGGATAATCTAATCATCTAACAAAGGATCTAATGGCATAAAGTGATGAAAGAAAGGCAGTTGGGAGAGTTGATTTCAGAGGGGAACGCCTTACGGCATAACAAGTAACTTATATCTTTTATTAAAATCTACAAATATCTAAATAAGTAACTTATATCTTCTATATATATAATTGTTATGATCAATTAAAAAAAAGTGTTATTTGTGTTATGTAATCTCTCTTAATCTATTTTCTAATAGTTGATCTATTTCGATGTTGTTGGCCTTTCTCATAAATGTTCTTTACCAAAGTTTGAATTCAAAATAGACTTATTTAATCAAATTTGAATGTCACCCTCCCTAACTTGTCTTCACAATTTCTAAAAAAAAATGTTAACTATTTTGTAAAGTTTTAAATTATATTTAATAGGTAAATCACCGCATAATAAAGCACTCAAATTTCGTCCCTTACTATAATAATGAAGATCCAGGGCAACACGAATCTTTAAGCATCTGAAGAATAGTAATATCACATCAATAACACTCGTTAACACACTATAAAAGGGTTACCTATCTTAGAAATTTGTCTTTTTCCCAATTATCTCATTCCGAAGTTTAATTAGTATTGATATGGTCAAGCAAGGGTTCTCTAAACCGTGGACTGAGAGCCTCATTATCCCTATTTTTAAAAGTGGGGATACAAATAACCCCTCTAATTATCGGAAAGTTATGATCAGCGCTCTCTTAGCCAAGTTATATGGTAGTATTTTGGAAAAGAAGTTAAACATATGGCTTGAAAGTGAAGGTAAGCGGGCTAAAGGCCAAGCAGGTTTTAGAAGGCATCACTCAACAACAGACCACCTCGTTATGCTTAGGATCATTGTGGAGGAATGTCGTAATGATAAATCCAATTTATTTTGTTGCTTTGTGGACTTTAGAAAGGCTTTCGATACGGTTCTTAGATACAACCTTTGGAATAGATTAGAAGAGCTAAAGGTTCCTCTCGAGTTGAGAGTTGCCGCTATAAGGTTATACGAGAATGTAATTTCCAAGCTAAAGAGCAACGAGGGGTGGTCGAAAGATATTAAGTGTAGCATCAGAGTTAAACAAGGTTTCCCCCTCTCCCCTACCCTATTTGGCATTTACATCGACAAGCTCGAAGGCTATTTAGAGGAAGCAGGATGTGATGGCACGTTCTTAGCTGGGACGGTCGTCATCCTTCTTCTCTACGCTCACGATATTGTTCTTTTCGCAAGTTGCCCATTTCATCTTGATAAGCAACTCAGGCTTGTTAAGGATTTCTACTCTACCATGGGTATGACTATTAACACTGACAACACAAAAGTTATGATTATCAAATCCAAGAAGGACACTAACGCTAATTTTATGTGTGACAATAATAACATGGAGGAAGTGTATTCTTACAAGTACCTAGGAATTGATATTCATCACAAGCTCAACTAGAACCATAGCATTGAGAAAAGGATTAATGGGGGGTGGAAAGCTTATTTTGGTCTTGAAAATAATTGTAAAACTGCAAACCTAGTAATGTGGGATAAAAATAAGTTCCTCTTCAAAAATTTAGTCACTCCTGTTATCTTATATGGCTATGAGGTTTGGGGTTGCAGCATCTCTAGAGAATCGTGGAGAAAGATTGAGAAAATCTAGAAGCATTTTATAATGTATAACCTGAAAATTAAAAGTAATACACCCTATCCTATTCTCCTTATAGAAGCAGGTCTTTCCCCTATTGAGAGCCTAGCTATGAATAGGTTTATGTTGTACAAGCGCAAACTCAATAACATAGGCGATCATAGACTTCCTAAGCTAGCATTAAATTCCAGCCAGAACCACCTAAGGCTCAAACGGGGGTGGCATAAAGACACAAGGGCCTGGTTAAACTACTGGGAGATCAACGAGAATGATGCTTTGCAAAACATTAGTAAGATTAAAGATATTGTTACTTCTAAGTTCAAATAAAAAATGTGATGTGAGAAAGATTTAGCAGCTAAAAGAAAATTAAGTTATTATAAGAAGGTCATCAACCCCACCGTAGAAGATCAAAAGTATATCTCTATTTTAACTAGCTCAAAGAGGAAAATTAATATAGCAAAGATTAGAACACATTCTCATGAGCTCCATAGTGAAACAGGTCGTTGGGAGTTCCTAAAATACCATGGATGGAAAGGATCTACCATCTATGTGAGAATGAGAACATCGAGGATGAAAACCACTTCCTCTTAGAGTGTCTCACGTACAACCACATTAGATCTCAGTTTCACAATCTTTGTTATAATACTGACCTTCCTAGCCTCTTACAATGTCAAAATTATAGTGAGCTCGAGAGGCTTCTCTCCAAGATTTTTAGCATAGGAATAAAATCTTAAATCAAAATAAATAATTTGTTTCTTTAGGTCTGATAGACCAATGTTTGGTCTCAGCGGGCATTAACCATCATCATCATCATCATCATCAATATTAAATTTTTATATTTTAATGGTAAGAATCTATTTATATATTTAAAAAATAAAATTTTAAATAACAAAAATAATAATTTTTTTTAAAAAAATCATAAAAAAAAAATAACAATAAAATTTCACAATTTTAATATTTTTTGAATTTTTTTTATAACTATTGAAGAAAAACAACACACATCACATATAACTAGCACAACTACATTATTAATTATTATTAATAATTGACATAATAAATAATATTATTATAATTGTTTTTAACTGTTAATAATTAATAATTGTTAATATTAATGATAAGTAATAATATTGGTTAATAATTAATAATAATTAATATTAATATTAATATTAATATTAAGAACAAATTTAATATAAATAAAAAAATTTATATAACATATAAATTCATTATTCTTATAATAAAAAAAATAAATAAATTATAATTATTATAAAAAATGAAAATAATTTATTACTATTATTAATAATTAATTATTTATAAAGATATTTATTTTAAAATATTTTATTATAATTAATACAAATGAATTTCGGGCTAACGAAACAACAAATCCAATGTATATAAATATTAAGAGAAATATTTTAAACTCTAAAATAAATATGGTTGACTATGATTGATTTCCATATTGAGACAATCCTTGTCACAATTCGACATTGGACCATGATTAACTATGTTTGACTAGGATTGATTTTCATATCAAGACAATCATTCAAATTCAAACTTCTGTGATCCATATCATAATGTATAAAATATTTTTTAAAAGAAGTCACATTGAAGATTTTGGTCGACGCATTTTGAACCAACAAGTGTGATTCATCATCAAGACACGATGAAGAAACTGATCAAGGAAGAGGTTTAAATAGGGAGAGAGGTCAACCCAACCTATTTAACCCTCTTCCTTGATCGGTTTCTTCATCATGTCCTGAAGATGAACCACACTTGTTGGTTCAAAACACATCGACCAAAATATTCAATGTGACTTCTTCCGAAAAATATTTTATACATTGTGACTTCTTCCAAAAAATATTTTATACATTGTGACTTCTTCCGAAAAATATTTTATACATTAAGACAATCATTGTTACAATGTGACGTTGGACCATGGTTGATTTTCATATTGACACAATACTTGCCGCAATGCAACATTTAACCATGGTTGGTGATCTGAAAATGGGGCACTAAGTGTTCTTGTCTAGCTTACAAGGACCTCTCTCACTTCCAAAGCTTAAATATTTCCAAGTATTTATGATTAACCAATTGCGAAATTGATAAGTGCTTGAAAATATAGGTGTATGCTTATGTTTGTTTTAAAATTATTTATGTGCAGTAAATTGATTTGCTTAAATTGATATAAAACATATAACAGTGAAACAATGCAGCAAATGAGCATCACACATAAGACAACAAGTTGAATATGGAGTTCACCCAAAACTCTTGGGCTACGTCTCCTTGAGCTCTAGTCAACTCAACAAGGATCTCTGAGATTATGGCATCAGTTCTTTTACAAGCTGCACACTCAACTCCACTATTTTACACAGAAACAATGGGTTTAGAACACCATCTCATCCCTGGCTCTGAAGCTCTTGGCTTTCTAGCTCTCTTCTTTGGCTCTGGCTCTGGCTCTCGGCTCTGGCTCTGGCTCTTCAGCTCTGGCTTCTTTGAGCTCTCTCTCGACCTATGCGTGCATCAATGGTTTGCTTGACCTCCAAGTGACTCCCCCAGCTGCTCTGTGCATTAGCTCTCATTCTCTCTGCTCTATTTCTCTCAATGGAGCTCTCTACCTCCTTTGAGGTACTTTTCCAGCTTTTCAGCTACCCCAGCTGTTTCTCTGCGTATCATCGTCTCTATGTCCCTCTGCGGCTTCCCTGCTCCTTGTTAGTTTGACTAACCATCTGGCTTTGTGGCTTTATCGCTAAAAATGCATCATTGCCTGTAAAAATGCCTGCTTTTAGTGTGGCATGATGATCTGGAATGGTTACACAGGTTTCAGAGCTTTTCCTTAGGCAAAACCCGAATTTAGAGAAAATCCATTACACAGAGGTTTTCCTGGAAAATACACTATTGAGTGTGAATTCCGGATGTGAAATTCCATTAAATCACCCCTAAAAACCCTATCGGGTCCAGCATTAGGCAGCATATCGCATCGCTTAGGGATATTAAGAAAAATCCCAAATGCACAAGAAATACATTGAAAAACCCATAAAAATGCCTTCTATCGGACTTCAAATATTATCGCATCCACCCTAATATCGTATTGGGTCTGCCTTTGGCCGCTATCACAATCTCCATTGTTGATCTGCGGGATCTCCGATCCAATGGTCAATATCCATTTTCGGGCGACCTAGGAGAATGGAGGTTACTCACCTGAAAAGGTGGTTTTCCTCTCTCCTCCAACAGGAATGTGTCCCCTAAGGCCCGCCCAAAATCCCACCTTTACGAAACTCAAATTTTATTAATTGAACCTATAATTCCCCTTCAGGTCTGTCTTTATCGCTTTGGGTATTTTTCCTTTGTATTTCAGTTTTGATCCTGAAATGCATCAATACATTGAAAACTCGACATATATCAGAACTCAAAATTTATCGAACCACGCTTATAAAATATGTCGGGTCCAGCATGTTATCACCCCTTTATATCATTGCGATGCAATATATCGCAATCACATGTCACATAGCCCAGGGGGTCCTTCCCTTGCTTCATGGCATCGCCGACGCCGTTCTGCCGATCGCTGATATCGGCAGTCATAATGTCGCATCGGACCAAGTCCTTTCCTTATGTTATTTGTGAATGCCTGCCTCCGACCTAATATGTCGAGGATCAGCAATCGGAGGTCTCTTCCCTTTTCACTTAAGTCTGCCTCTTGGACCATCTCCGATGAGGGTTTTCTTTGCCATTTTTAGGGGATTTTGCCTCTTTTTCCAAAGAAAAAAGGGCAACTTCTTTCTGCGATAACTTCTGCATCCTAAGTCCATTTTAACCCATTCAAGTTGCAGTATATTCAAAAGGAAAAGATCTCTGCAATGGGGCTATTTCTAGGAACATCGTTGGACTTTCATTTTCCTTTGTGAGGAACACTTAGAATTAGAAGTCTATCCAAAATCCATTTTGGATCATGCCTTCCCACTAAAATAACTTTTGGTCTCCAAAAGACTGATATATTGATCTAAACAGTAAATGAGAGTAACAACACCCTCTTCCTTCAACCTCCATATACTTGCCTTGCATAGTGTCTCTGAACCAAACCCTTTGACCACTCTTCTTCCTTGATATGCTGGTCCTCCTAGGAAGAACTGCCTTTCTCCTTGCCTTCCTGCAGAACTCCTGCTGAAATGGTCACAGAAGGTAGTTTGAACTTCTCTGCCTTGATCATTGATCCAAGGTGGCTCAAACAAATGTGAAGTACCTATTTGAGAAGATGTCAACAACAACTGTTAACAACAACAGGAATACAGACAACAACTACATGGACTAAACTCCTGCTTCAACAAAAGAAATAGATTTCACATCTTGTGAATACCTCCATGTCTTACATCTGCATACAAATGATGGACTAGATAACAAGCCCACAAAACATGCCTTTAAAACAAATGACCCTTCAAGTCAAGCATGTAGAACAAGACCATTAGGACCCTTGTTCAAAAGATGAAACACTTCATTATTATCTCCATCTTGGAGATCAAATCAAGTTTCCCAATTCAATATTGCATTATATGCATGTTTACAACAAATCAATCAACCCTTGAAGTTAATTACACATACATGTTCAAATACAAGGAAATCATCATCATCCCTGTTTTCATGCACATCATGCTCATGCATGCATTTCATCCTTCAGGGAAACAGGTAAATTTTATTTTTCTTCCTTTGTCCAGGGAGTCATGGATAATGTAGGTAATATCGACCATTCATATGACAGACGAGACTTTTTGTGTTTTTTTGTGCGTAGGAATAGATAGATGTTAGGTCCCTATACTACTAGTGTAGCCCCTTATTGTTATTAGTGCAACCCGCTTATTATATTTTTGTGCCCATGTAGTCCCCATATTGTTATTATTGTGCCCCATAGAAGCCCACTATTGTTATTGTTGTGCCCTTACATTATTATTGTTATATCGACTCTGATTATATTGTAACCCCTTAGACTCCTATATATAGAAAGGAGGTCTTGTCATTTGCATCATCCAAGAATTGTTCATTTGTGTAATGTAAAGGAGGTTGTCCCCTCAAAGAGGCTTATTTTGAAGTCATTGATCTATCTCTTCTTCTATTTTGTGAATTGGTTTCATAACATTTGGTATCAGAGCTTTGGATTCTAGGATTTCGCTACTTCAAACAGGGCATCGTGGAATTTTTGCTATAACGTTTTTTCTACAAAACTTCAGAAGATGAAATTAAAACCCATTGGAGTAGAAATCATGATGAATCTTGTGACCTCATTTTAGATCTTGTCTCACCATATTTTTGGAGATAGGAACTGAGGAATTTAGGGGTTTTGCAGGCTCCTGAATAACATCTCAAATAAGTGATCTTGGGAAAATTGTCATAAATTTCTCTCTAAGGATTGGATTCAAATTTAGTAAAAAGTGGCATAAAGATAACAGATTCTAATTTGTTGGGTATCCTTTTTAGGGTTGATGGTCTAAACAATGACATGTGGCATGTCATATAAGTTCGCTTTACTGAACAAGTCTATAGTTAAGTCATCGTGGGAGATTGGGCATAACGATTTCTTGGAGAATCCAATATTGAAAACAATTATGGGGTTGGAAAGAGGAATTATAGGGCTACCACATAAGAAATTTTAGAACTTAGAGATTCAAAATTAAAGAGGTACAGTCATTTAAATAATGAGCTCCTAAAAACAAGAAAAAGAATGACTCGAATCAAGAAAATAGAAACACCTAGTAAGCAAAATTGGATGGATGATTTGAAGAATGGGACTAAAGCTAAGATAAATAGTTTTATCTATGCCATGGAAGCTAATATCGATGGCATGGAAGTAGATTTGAAGAAATACATGGAAGGTTTGAAGGAAGGTGGGACAAAATTACTACAAGAAAGGCCTCCTAATGGCAAAAAGGTGGTAGATGAAACTCATGATGAGAACAAAATAAATGTTAATAATGATTTCATAGAATCTAACATTGGAATGAGGACCCACCATATTCCAAAGATCGATATGAGGAACTTTGATGAAAAGGATCCTGTAACATGGATACTATAGATGGAGAAATATTTTGATCTCCATAATGTGCATAAAACACAAAAGGTACGTATTGAAACTTTATATTTATAACCCAGTTAGTTTTCATGGTATTGATTGCTTTTCTCTCATAAACAAATGGTCACTTGGTCCATTTTTATGGAGGAAATGATAGCACATTATGAGGGTACAAAGATCAACGCCTTGTTTAGCCAATTGATAAATCTCAACCAAAAGGGGTCAATGGAAGAGCACATTGAGGACTTCCACAAATTGAATATTAGGGTAATCGACATTCTAGAGGAGCACAAGTTTGGTGTCTTCATAGGGAATTTAAAAGATAACATCCAACATGAGGTTTTCCTTTGAAAACCTGATTCATTGGAGAAGGCATTCAGGGTGGCAAGTAAAGTTGAAAGAAAAGTTATGGCAACAAGGAAGTCTGCCATGCATCACTATAATGATGGAAGTGTCGCTGCTCCTAGTCTTCCACAACCTACAAGGTTGGCACCACAACAATTGGAAGAAAGAAGAGTAGAAGGGATTCGTTATAGTTGTGATAGAAAATACACTAAAGGTCATAAGTGTGCTGAGAAGAAATTAATTTACATAAATTGTAGAAGCAGAAGAAAAGGATCAAGAAACGTCAAAAGAAGATGATATACACCATGAACCAACCCAAGAGAAAGAAGAAATGAATTTTACCATATCTCATAATGCATTGAAACTTTATGGATATCATCCGCCATCCATCACATCATCTTTAAGAGAAAATTTTTAGTTTCAAGAAGATGACATCGAGTACCAACAACAAGTTCCCCAACTCTTAAAGGATAACCTCACTTTGGCATAGAATCGAATGAAACAACATGAAAATCAACATCGCAATGAAAGAAGTTTTGATGTAGGTGATTGGGTATTTTTACGGCTACAACCATACTGTTAGGTCCCTATACTACTAGTTTAACCCCTTATTATTATTAGTACAATGCCCTTACTATATTTTTGTGCCCATGTAGTCCCCATATTGTTATTATTGTGTCACATAGAAGCCCACTATTGTTATTATTGTGCCCTTACATTATTATTGTTATGTCAGCTCTGATTATATTATGACCCCTTAGAGTCCTATATATAGAAAGGAGGTCTTTTCATTTGTATCATCCAAGAATTGTTCATTTGTGTAATATAAAGGAGATGTCCCCTCGAAGAGGATGAGTCTTAAGGTGTTGATCTATCTTTTCTATATTTTGTGAGCCGGTTTCTTAACATTTGGTATCAGAGCTTTGGATTCTAGGGTTTCGGTGCTCCAAACAGGTCATCGTGGAATTTTCGCTATAACTGTTTCGCTACGAAGTTTCAGAAGAAAAACAAAAAAACCCATTTGCACTGAGATCATTCTGAACCTCGAGTCCAAATTTCAAATATTGTTTTGCTATATTTTCAGGGATATGATCTGAGGAACTTAGGTTTTTGCAAGCTCCATAATTTCATCTCAAACAGGTCATCATGGTATTTTCACTATAACTTTTTGCTGTGAAATTTTAGAACCTAAAAAAATTAATCATTTGAGATGAAAACATGGTGAAGCTCGGGACTAAATTTAAGATCATTTTTCACTGTATTTTCAGAGATAGAGTCCAAGCCATTTAGGGTTTCTGTAGGCTCTCGAATTACATCCCAAATAGATGACCTTGGGAAAATCGTCATAACATTCTCCTTGAGCATCAGATTGAAATTTCATAAGAAGTTACAGAAAGAGGATGGACTATAGTCTTTTGTGTATCAGTTACAGGTCCTAAGGTTGAAATAGTGACACATGGCACTTCCTATAAGTTCTCTCTATGTAACGAGTCTATAATCAGGTCATTGTGGGAGATTTTACCTAACTCTTCCTTATGTAATCCAATCTTGAACAGAATTGCGGGGTTAGAAAGAGGACTCAGAGGGCTACTATAGGTCACGATTTCAAAACTGGGAGGTCCGAAAGTACAGAGTTACAGTCGTTTTAATATCAAGCTCCTAAAATCAAGAAAAAGTGATATGAGGATGTTTGATGGTAAGGATCTGGTAAATTGGATACTACAGATGGAGAAATATTTTTATCTACATGAGGTGAAATTGTTATAAAAGCTATGTATTGCATCTTCATATTTAGAACCGGATCAATTTTTATGGTATAAATGGCTTTGTTCTCGTAAACCACTTGTTAAATGTTCAATTTTCACACAGGAAATGATAACACATTATGATGATACAAAGAGAAACACATTCTTTAGCTAATTGATAAATCTCAAACAAAAGGGTTCAATGGAAAAGCACATTGAGGACTTTCAAAAATTGAATATGAGGGTAAATGATATTCTAGAGAAGCAAAGGATTGATTTCTTCATAGAGACTTCAAAGGATAACATTCAACATGAGGTTCGACTTTGGGAACCTCATTCATTGGAGAAGTCATTCAGGTTGGCAAGAAACATTAAAAGTGAAATTATGGAAACAAGGAATCCCATCACTCACGACTATAATTATGGAATATTTTTTTCTCCTAGCTTTCCACAACCTACAAGTTTTACACCACAATAATTGGAAGAAAACAGAGAAAAAGGACTTTGTTACAATTGTGATATAAAATACACTAAAGGTCATAAGTGTGTTGAGAAGAAATTATTTTACATAGATTATGAAGATGAGGAAGAAAAGGATCAAGAAACATCAAAATAAGAGGATATACACTAGGAACCAACCCCAAAGAAAGAAGAAATCAATTCGACCATATGTTGTAAAGCATTGGCAAGAATTATCACTCCTCAAACTCTCAAGATAGAAGGACATATCAAGAAGAAAAATATTCAAGAAGTGAAAGATCACATCAAGAAAGAAGAAATGAATCCGACCATATCTTGTAATGCATTGGAAGAAATTACCACTCCTCAAACTCTCAAGATAGAAGGACATATCAAGAAGAAAAAGATTCAAGCAGTGAAAGATTACATCAAGCATCAACAACAAGTTATCCAACTTTTAAAGTATAACACCACTTTGGTGCAGAATTGAATGAAACAATAGGCAAATCAAGATTGCAGCGAAAGAAGTTTTGATGTAAGCAATTGGGTATTTTTACGGCTACATCATAAGAAAGCTATTTATGAGAAGGAAATGTTGGCAATACTACATGCACTTAAGAAATGGCTACCTTACATAAGGGGAAGACACTTCAAGGTAAAAATGGATCATGATAGTCCTAAATACTTTTTAGAACAAAGATTATCTTCAGAAGAATAGAAAAAATAGGTTACTAATATGTTGGGTTATGACTTTGAATCATCTACAAAAAAGGGAAGAAAAATGTTGTTGCAGATGCACCCTCAAGAAAGGATGAGGATGTGGAAGCATTGTTTTGTGCTATTTCTATTGTCCAACCAGATTGGATAAACGAAGCAAGGGATGAATGAAAGAAGGACGAAGAAGTGTGGCAACTCATTCAAAAGCTGCAGAAGATCCCAGTTCAAATAATATTGCCAGAACTTGACGAGGAAAGAACATTTATATTGGAAGATGAAGCAGTCATGGAAACAAGAACATGAAAGCTACGAAATCGATCAAATTTAGATTATCTCATCAAGTGGAAGAACTTACCCGCTGAATATTCCACATTGGAGGACAATAATTTTATACAAAAACATCAAGAACTACTCAAGCGTTGAGGACAACACTTTTTGAAGGAGAGGGCATCTCCCTATACTACTAGTGTAACCCCTTACTGTTATTAGTACAACCCCCCTATATTATTGTGCCCATGTAGTCCCCATATTGTTATTATTGTACCCCATAGAAGCCCACTATTATTAATATTGTGCCCTTACGTTATTATTGTTATGTCGGCTCTGATTATATTATGACCCCTTAGACTCCTATATATAGAATGAAGGTCTTGTCATTTGTATCATCCAAGAATTGTTCATTTGTGTAATGTAAAGGAGGTTTCCCCCTCAAAGAGGCTAAGTCTTAAGGCGTTGATCTATCTTTTCTATCCTTTTGTGAGCCAGTTTCATAACACATACAAACAAATATCCCTAAAGAAAGCTAAGCAGGATAATAAATTATCACCAAAGTATTATGGTCCTTACAAGGTGCTGTAAAATATTGGTACTATGGCATACAAATTGGAGCTTCCTGCATCTTCCCTAGTGCAACCAGTTCTCCATGTTTCATGCTTAAAGAAGGTTATAGCTGACAAGTTCCCAGTTCAAACAATACTGTTGGAACTTGACAAGGAAGGAAAAATCATATTGGGATTTGAAGCAATCATAGAATCAAGAACCTGCCAAATACGAAATCAATCAATTTCAGAGTATCTCATCAAGTGGAAAAACTTAACCACTGACGATTCACATGGGAGGATGAGAATTTTACACAGAAGCATCCATAACTGCTCAAGTGTTGAGGACAACACTTTTTTGAATGAGAGGGGCATGTTACATCCCTATACTACTAGTGTAGCCCCTTATTGTTATTAGTTCAATCCCCTTATTATATTGTTGTGCCCATGTAGTCCTCATATTGTTATTATTGTGCCCCATAGAAGCCCACTATTGTTATTGTTGTTCCCTTACATTATTATTGTTATGTCGGCTTTGATTATATTGTGACCCCTTAGACTCCTATATATAGAAAAGAGATCTTGTCATTTGTATCATCCAAGAATTGCTCATTTTTTTAATGTAAAGGAGGTTTCCCCCTTGAAGAGGCTTATTTTGAAGTCGTTGATCTATCTCTTCTTCTATTTTGTGAAATGGTTTCATAACAAGAGGATTGCAATGTTTTCTAGGCAATAGACGAAGGATACCAAGGTTGTTTGAGTAACACAATTTTGTACATTTTATGTTGTGTAACAAAGGGTGTAGGATGGTATTAAGACTTTTTTAGAGACAAAGTTACCAGTTGCTAAAACATTGTCATTTTTTGTAAACCAACGATGGAAGGAATGATATTTGAATTAGATTTATGTATTTCCTTTAATAGTAAAGAGTAGCAATTTTTTTCTACTGATAAAAAAAAAAAACACTCTGAATCATCAGAAGCCCAATCTCAAAACAGAGAAAGTTACATAACCCTATGGGATCACTAAATACACTTCCAATTAAAAAATCATTTCAATAGAATGGACTGGATTGAATATGATAATCTTGAATTCGACATGAAATCTCCTTCTTGGCTAGATGTTCATGCACTTCTCTCCCTTTCTTCTATGCATATGTTAGGAAGGCGTAACAATACATTTAATAATTGAAGGGAAGAAATAAAGTTTAGCATAGCCATAAATTGATGAGCAACAAATATAAGATAAAGAAGCATGCCATTGATGATACCACTGTGCTCCCCACCAACAAGTAATCAATAAGCCACTCCATGTAACATTATGGCTCCAAACATTTCGATCCTTCTTGCCCCAATCGATTACTGATGCAAAATAAACAACACTAGGGTTTTTTATCCATTGCACTCTTCATGTCATCTTCTTCATCCGCACCAAATACATGACCTTTGAAGTATGTACCAATTGATCCCAACCACAAGTCATAGATTCTTTCATCTCAACCTCTTTAATAAATTTCTTTATTATATTTTTGTGGCAATTTATTTTGATTTAATAAAATTGATGATGTAATATATTAAAATTAAAGATAAACGATTATTTGGTGCTCGTTTCCCCTCTCTCCTCCCAACAACACTTCCATTATTCAAGAATCGATGCTCCTCACTAGCAATGCTTCCAATCTTCAACAATTTGTGCTCTGTTGAACTCGAATTTCTAATTAACTACACAATGCAAATTGCTTGTATGTTAAAATTTATATTCAATGCACTCAATTCACAATACTACTCCAAGAGGATTGTTCTTACCTCACTTTGTTCGCTAGTGAAAATCATTGATGAAATGAAACTCTTTGTCCGTATCACGTGAATTATGCGGCGTTCTTTCAAAAATGTGTTCTCTGAAGATAGTCCCAAACCAAATTTATGCATTATGCCGCCTCTTGGAAAATATTTCTATCTCTATAAAAATGAAATGGGACATTAATTAAACTACCGAGCCATAAAACAATATATAATCAGAGAAGTACAACTGGACACAACACGACTTAAACTTTACATTTCCATCGAATAAATTTTAAAAATGCTTGATGAAGTTTCTCGATTCTGGTTGTCGGTGATAGTGGCTTCTTCATGAAGCTATCTAAAGTCTCTAGAAGCCTCGAGACAATCTCTTGAACTCTAAAGATGACTCCCTACCTAACATAGTTAATGTGAAGGTTGGTTGGTTTGAATTACTCTTTATCCAATACCCCCCCTTAATTCCAACCATAATATAAACACACAAAATAGACTATAGCACAATACATAAGACACATATATATTCTTAATTGACATGTCGGCTATTCTAAGTCTCAACTAGGCTTACAACATAGTCTAGATTTTCTACAACACACGACTCGATAACACATATTTCATTTTTTCCTTCTTTCGAAAAGGTCCATGCTTGTTCATTTGTTGATAAGTTTCATATTCACCTTTCTTTCTTTCCTTATGAGCTTCTTCAACTGCTATTTTCGTATGTTCTTAACAACCTCTTCTAGATTGGGATGCAAGGCAACATCCCAAACAATGAAAAAAAGATAATCCAATTCATTCTCTCCCCACTTTTCATCATAAGGAGCCTTGTAAAGTATGCTACCAAGTTCCTCTTCATCCTCCAAAATGCACTCATCTTCGAACATGAGTGGCCTCTGAAAAACATCCATGGTTGTATCCTCCATTGTCGCAGCCATCTTAGAAGAGGATCCAATCAAATTTGTTAGCAACTGGGTTCCGGGAGAAGTAAGTACTACCCTCAATGATTGCAAGAACATGTGGAATAGACTGCACCTCCTGATATTCATGGTCATCGATAAAACCATTATGTTTCTTCAATAATTCTTTTGACTCAAAAATACTACCAGAATAAAAAAATATTACCCGACCTAAAAATACTTCTGAATGGACTCTCTAAAAAAAAATCATCAAAAAGATGACTATCAAACATTATTCCACTCATTTCTAGGCTTCCTAATACACGTCCACAGGCTGCAATATTCCTCAGCCAATATAGAAACTAGGCTCTTCACACAGAGATCGACAACATCTCTCTTGCAATAACATTGTGTCAAGCTCAACTCCACCAGTGTCACAACAACAAACCATTCACCACAAAATCATTTGTGGGTAGCAAACAACTTCAGGTTCTCACTGTCACGCCCTCCTCATCTCTGTTCCTTTGATGCTCTTCTACCCTTCACAAACTGCTCAAACCTTCAATGAATCCTAAACAATCTCCAAAACGCAGGTATCCACAAGAGAATAGGGTCAGAATCCACAACTTTACACATTCTAGGTCGCGGCTCATAGTATATAGACTCTGAAAAATAACTCTCTCCCATCACCACAGGCTTATAACTCTAGCTGGAGAACACCAACAACTGAGGATACTCACACTCAACGTCGGTAGCTTCTTTATGCAGCTCCTTTGCACTAGAATGAAGATACAACCATACACCAAATCAACCCCTCTGGTCTACAGCTTAATAAACAAACACTTATCATAGAATAACACTCAAACAGGGTTAAGTTCATCACCCCCAAATATAGTCAGTCTCCTCCAAGCTTCTCTTCTTCACACAAGGTGACTCCTTAGCAAGCGCTACACCATTGCGACATTCAACATGAGACTCCTTTCAAATATTACTTTCAACACATACTTGTAACACAATTTCCACACAATTCTCGATAGGCTTAGCACTCAGCATCCACATCAAAAATTCAAAAATCAGCTTTCTCTTCACATCCGACTCTCCACAGCAATCTGATTCTAGATCTTCACACGCACAGATGGTGCCACACATAATTTCACTCATTAGAAGGCCTCACCACCTCCACTCATGTCCTTTTCCTGCACCGTGCCTCCAAGCTCTACGTACAACAGATATTGCAACAATTCTTCCTCTAAATAATGGCCCAATACATTACACCAAATACATAAACGATTCTTACTCCAGATAATGGCCCAATAGCTTACTCCAAAAAAATAAACGATGGCCTAATACCTTAATATAATTATTGTTGATGGTTTTGGACCTGCCAACATGTCAGGCGATCTCCGCGGTAAGAAGTCCCAAATAGACCTCAGACCGTTTGGTGTAGGAGTCCTAATAGTGGGTCATACGGTAATGCATTGACCACGATTTCGCACAGAGGAAAGTAAGATAAATTTGTTGGTAGCAAGGGTGTGACAGCTGCAGTAAGACAAGGAAGGTGCATGAACGTTTCTAACACATGGATAGTTGGGTGATTATGCCCCTTGGAAACATGTCATAGCACGCAGCTTGGAAGGGAACACAGGAGCGAAGATACATCACAAACTGGAAAGCAAGTTAGATAAAAATCCGAAGTGATGGTTAAACCAATCAACACGTTTCATTAATATTCATACATACTTATACAAAATAGGCCATACATGCACGCGTAAGAAAACATATAAATATACCATTTAGAGTAAACAAGATAGTTGGAATACAATATGACATATGCATGAAACGAGTTCGCTGTATTATATTAAGAAGTGTAAGTTTCAGTCATACAATACATCCATGTCCAACCACTAGATATGACAACGGAATGTTACAGCCACAATCGCCTGCTCCTCCAAAGAGATGTACCAGCTCTACGCAGTGGAGAAGCCAAGGTTCATTACAATACTGTCTGAGCTTTCTCTAAGATAGTCCTATCATAAGCTTGGCTGACCAAAAGCCTGTACAATCAATTATGAGGTGCTATTTATAGCAAAGGGTGGCATGACCCTTGACATTCCCCTTTGAGATTGTTCATCTAGACTCATGACTCTTCAACTACTTTATGACTGTTAGATTCAACTATCGACACTTGAACTTCCACTTGACAAGACATTACATTACAATGCACATGTGCCCATGTGAGACAAAATGGCTTGAGCAAGCCATGCAAGACATCACTCACACTGAGACATTGTGGTGAGACCAACTCTTTGACATGCTTGTGATGGTCAAAGGTGATGAGCTAATGCCAAGCTTGGTTATCTGTGATGGTGTCCGTGCACTCAATGGTGACATCTCGTTGAAGCGAACTCTTGCCTTTGTTCCATCCGGGTGCACTGATATGGCTCCTTTGTCGAACTCGTCTGATAGCATGCGCATGGTCATCCTAGTGTGACCCAACTGGCAACTTGTTGATGCATAGTTTATATGGTGCTTTCCAAGCATGTGCTAATGGTCGTGCACATCAACTTGTCGAGGTATATGTTCAGCTCTAGTCAGACTTACTTCTTGTCTTCACCTCGGTGAGTGTGTCGAATGGGCGAGATCGCATGCATGCGCACAATGACACACATGTTGTTGCATTCCCTTTCATGCGATCAACAACACTGGTCAACTTTTCTGCTCTATCCCAGCTATTAGAATGGATCTATAACTTATACGGGCACAGTTTCATTCGTGAGTGCATGTTGTGCCCCTTGATGTACATGTTCCTACTGCAACTCATTCTCTCATCTATGCAGCTCTGGTTCTTCCTTGAGTTGCTGCTTCAACACATGAAACTCCTTATTTGTTTTGTTATCTGCCTTCACAGGATCTTCATGTCACATCATCACCTCATAGCCCGAGTCTCCAAAGTTTCTTTCATCACAAGGGGATCTGCTTGAGCTTGCAACTTTGTTCCATCTCTGTGTTGTCAACAACCTTCCTTTTGTGTTCGTTACATCCGATATGCTGCCTTCAGTTGCTGTTGATGGTGTTGCTTGATGTGATGCTTTCATATATTGATGTCCTTGTTTATGAACAACTTGATGTCTTTGTGGGTAGGCAAGTTCATAAACACATGATCGACTGCATCCCCAAGTGTGTTGTAAACGATGTCTTCTACTCTGCCCTCCTGGAAGCCATTGGACCTGTGCTGCTGAGAGACATATGAACACCTATGATACCTAGAGACATGGCAAGCAATCTGTTATTTTAAAACCAAAAAGGAACTTAAGAACTAACTTGCAACATACTTATGTGACTAAACATAAAGGTTGTGCAATTTCCATCGGGAGGTCGGAAGACTAACTGCCAAAAATGTGCAAGGCGTAGTCCGGGCTGTCAGGAGGCTGACTTACTGCTGGAACTGCGTAATTTATAGTTAAACCTGGCATACTGAGGACTAAAACTGTACAATGTGCATTTTCAGTCAGCAGTGACATGAAACTAGCAAACTGCATTGCACAGTTTATGGGGCCAACAGGACACTGCCTCCAAGAATTGCCTAATGTAAGGTTGGAGGGTAGTGCCTAGCTAGATTTACACAATTTCTAGAGGGAAGGCAAAGCCTTCACTTCTAGAAATACGTAGTGCTAGCTAGGAAAGGCACGGTTCAGGCCAAGACAGCGAGTCTAGCTGACGGGCGACTGAAAATATGAGAAGTGTGAATGCATGAGGAGATGAGTGCAAACAAGAGTGAATGATCATTCATGCAAACAAGAAGTGAAGGATTCAGGAAACGAGAAAGCATCCAAGTGTGTGAAGTGAATTGCTGCAACGACGACCCTCTGTGAAAAAATAATTTCATGCATGTGACAGCAGTGAGATGCAAACAAAAACTGAAATAGTGATAGTACAAGTTGGTATGCATGTAAACGACAGCAAGTGTTCAATGAAATCGAGCAAACAACACTCACACAAACACAAACACAAAAAGCGATAGAAACGAAGCGCAAGTCATGAACAACGAGCTTACCCCATGACAACTAAGTTGAATGTGCTTACGACTCCTAGATGCAATGTGGAATGTGATAGCTGCAAGGTCGATGTGAAGAATGACCTCTTCAACACCCAGTTGATGAGTTTTGATAAGATCGAGATTGTGACGTGCATGCCACAAATCTAGGAAAAGTGACACTTGGCAGGAGGTTTCTGAGATGATCCTTGCATGTAACCTCCAGCTACTAAAAATAGATCCCTGAATCAAGGGATGCCTTTGCATGTTGCCTTGGGAGGAGCAGCCCATGCATGCAAATAAATTTTGCTCAGTTCCGGAGGGAATTTGTTAACTCAAATGCACATGGAAAACCCTGCTCAAATGCTAGGAGAAAATGCACATTTCTGGGAGGGAAATGGGTTGGCTACCTAGGAGGTTTGCACAATTTCTAAGCATAGTAGCTGACTGCTGCCCAGGATTGCACAATTCCTAGGCTGAGCAGCCCTACTCGGAAGAATTGCGCAATTTTCTCAATGAAGCTTGACTGGAAGATTTGCACAATTTTCGAGCCCGGTAGGCTGCGAGACAAAATTGCACAATATCTAGAGGGAAGGTTGGTTTCCTTCTAGAATTGTGTAATTTCTTAAGGGAGATGCTTAGCCTATAGCTAGACGAAGTCCAAAAGAACAACAAATTAAAAAATGCAACAAGCTTTGATGGACAGGCTATCATTCTGCAAGGAAATAACTAAAGCTTGTGTACTTGATGAAGCAATACATTCTACTATGAAAGGTTGGTAGGGAGGCTCCAAAATGAAGCTAAGGAAAATTTTTGGAGGGTGGTTGTAGCCGCTACAACAATGACTTAAACCCTTTTTTAAAGAAAAAAACTTATACCACATGTTCAAACACATTTTTTGACTTTAGAACCAAACACGTAATGAGCTTGGCTCTTTAACATTCATGCCACTTTGGGGTACAGTGGGTCATGTTCAATTCTCCTGCCCTAGTGTTGACTCACACAACAACAATCCACTCACACAACGATCGGTTCACTCTAGCAAGCAATATTCTAGGTTGCTTTCCCACAACAACAATAACATCTACCTCAAAGCTCACGTTTTCAACATAGCAGGGTCTCCACATAGCTAGCTCTCTCACAACTCTTAACAATGTGCTCCAACAACGCCAACTACAGGGCAAACTCCACATGCCTTTCACAACATAGAGCCATCACGACTCTAGCCACCAAGCCCTCGCAGCTCTGACCAAACACAGCTCTTCAAGCCACAACAATGCACCCCTCACCTGAGCTCTATCTCCTTACAACTCACCTGAGCTTTGATACCAAATCAGAGAACACAAAACTAAACAAAACACAACTTGAACTTTACATTGCCATTGAATGACTTTTATACATTCTTGATGAAGTTTCTCGATTCTGGTTTTCGGTAATAGTGGCTTCTTCAGGAAACTATATGAAGTCTCTAGATGCCTCAAGAGAACTTGACAAAACTCCCTGCCTAACATAGTTAATGCAGAAGATTGGTCGATTGGAATCACGATTTATCCAACACATATACTCCATGAAAATTATAAACCAGATTGAAAACTCCAAGTTTATCCCAAATAGATTATTTATTTATGATTTATAGTATCGTCACTAATGTTTTGTTGCAAGATTGCAGTCTCAAGAAATCTTCTTTTGGAAGAAAGGAATGGTGGTCCACACAAAACGAAAAGTGTCCTTATTGAATGGAAACGAATCTGGTAATTTGAAACTCCACTCTTTACACGTAATTTATCCACAATCAGCCAGTTTATATAGTTCGTTATTGAAAAGAAGAGACGCAAGGACATCATGCCACTTGTCTTTCCTAAGTTGTAACACTTCACCTAGCTGTCGATATGGCACTCAGGGGAAGCATATTTGCCAGGCTAAATAGAAGCCGCGATAATTAAAAAAATCAGGTTGAAAATATAAGTCAAGGGTCGTACATCCATCTGGGGGTTAATATAGAGACTCTCATTAGTTAATAAAATATAAGTCAACAACCATTTGGGCTTAATATAGAGATGCCCATATGCTAATAAAAGATAAGTAACCAATGGTACATCCATATGGGGTTAATATAGAGACGCCTATAGGCAAAAAATGATAACTACACCTTTAAAGAATCCTTGGTTCAGCTAAATGAAAAGTAAAGGTTTACGCTGCCTTCTTCTACATGATCTTATTAATGGAGGTGAAACACCAGTGGATGTCAGCAAACCTAGAGCTGCCGAAAATGAATGATGCCAGAAACCTTGAATGCCTCTGGTTCGGAGGAGAGAAACATTGATCTAATACCATAGCATCTAATTCAAATTTAATAGACTGAGCGACCGGTAAGTAAATGGCATTAGCACTGGTGAAAGGAACAACGTTGATGCCAACAAATTGTTTTTGCAAATCTGAAATGTAGTAGGTGTGGATGTCAGACAAAGTGCACGTCTGCACTGAAACCCGCATAGCAGTTGTGGCCGAGTCCTACCACTTAGCCTGAGATTTTGGTCAGACAGTATGAAAATAATTGTACGAGTTGCAAATAAAAAAATTATGAAGAAATTATTGGAGCCATGAGGCAAACACAATTCGGACAGGATGACTTATTTCTATTTTATCTACACATTGTTAGGATAAACCTAATAGTGGTGGGCACATAGGTTTGTGGAAGGGTGAAGGCCGGGAAGCACCGACGGTGAGAAAATGTGTAAGAAGTGCACATAGTGGCATGTTATTTTATTTAGCAGTGGTGAGGAAAGACCCTGGCACCAAAAAATTGGTGAGAATAATGTCAAAATTGTCTTTTTCAAATTGATTAAATCAAACCCACAACTACGCAAATATTGAAGGATCGAACCCTGGAGTACCGGTCAGTGGCTTAGGAGGAGAATCGTGTGTGTGTTTTTTACAAGACTTTGAATCTATGGCAGCGCATGCGTGGAAAGGTGAGCAATAAGTTTAAGAGTAGCTCATGGCAGGAGTGCCAGTGCAATGTAGTGCTGGACGGAGCAAAGCGAAACCAAGAGCCCTCTTCACAAACAGACATTACCAAGAGTTTCAATGGTAGAGATAGAAAATATTGTATCCAAATGTGGTTAGAGAAAGTTCTAGTGTAGAGTGTGAGTTTGGTGGCGAGATGGACTTGGGAGATTGAGGATACTTCATGTGATCTGGATATGTTTGTGAGGCATGCAGTTGCGATAAGAAGTGTAGTATGTGTGAAAACATTACAGTGATAAAGTAGAGATGAATTTGATAGCTACGCAGTCGCTTGTATCTAGCGATTGAAAATTGTGTGTGAATTAATAGATTGATGAACTATTTATCTGAGGAGAATTCCTAGAGAATTGGGGTTGTAACAGTTAGAATTAATAGATTGACAAATTATTTATTTGAAGAAATTTCCTAGAGAATATGGGGTTATAACAGTTAGTTATTCATTTAATTTGATAGATAGGTAGCGGCTATATAAATGTCCCATGTGTAGTGCATGGAGAAAGGAAAGGAAAGGAAAGGAAAGAGTGTAAGAAGCAATGAAGTATTAATATTAACCAAGAAAAATATTAATTATAATGGAGCTGACGTAATTGGGCATACTATTGTAATACCTAGCAAAGATGCATACTTCAAAGTTTGAGTGATACAGAGCATACAGGATTCAAGTACCCAAATCGTTAAGGGGTTTAGATCCATAGCAATTCTATAGTCAAATTTAACTAGGGATTTTTAGGATTAAACTTGACTCAGGAACAATAGTCTATAGCTAGTGGTCATACGACTAATCTACCTTAATTGTTGGTTTTTCCCTTCATGGCTTGTAAGTTATTTCTTGGTGTTGTTCATGTTTATTTACCTTGCCTTTTACACATAATAGACATGAGCTGGATTTGGATTTGCAGAACTTATAACTTTCCCTCTAATTAAAAAAGAAAAAAATCAAGAAGGCCTTTTTAAGGTCATTTTGATACTACTAGCACAAACCAATTTTAACATCAAATCTGTTTAGTAGTAAAGTGGACCAAATACCTTGACTTCTAAATTAGAATAACTTACATAGCAATAAATTTTATCTTACTAAGACTTTATAGATTCATATTAAGATAAATTTAGACAAATTTTATAAATTTCAAAATGACACTTTTTCTTCATTTTGAGTAACCCACCAATAAAATGTTCTTGCAATACTATTCTCCTTGAAATTGTAATTTTTTATTATTTTTATTGCATTTTGTTAATGCATAGATAGATTCAAGACCTTGAAAATATCCTTAAACACTAAAAGAAACACTCAAAGTGTGTGTAGGTTTTAACCCTGTACAGAAATTACTTGTATACGAATTCTAAAACAAAGAAAATAAACAATGCGAGAGGATAACACATAAAACACATATGCACAGAGACTTTCCCCTGGATCCCAAAACCGGGACTACCAGCTTGATTTTTCATTATGTTCCTTTCAATGTTACAATACATATTTATACATGCCGAAGCATCCAATACCATGGACCGAAAACCATCGCGTCCAAAACCATGGACCAAAAAACCATAGGTAGGTTCGCCCAACCTAATATAGGGTCCAAAAAAAAAATTCACGGGGCGCTGCCCCGAACCCCGTAGAAGGGG
>APFE030936363.1:0-34338 GCA_000404065.3 Pinus taeda
TCCTCGGGGCATTAGTTACCGATAATAATGCTCTACTATGCCCTTTGAATTCCTTCAAAATAAATTTTCAAACCAAGCTGAATCAAAAATTTAAGAAAATCTACACACCTTTTTTCACTTTGTAGGAGCTCGATATTGCCTCTGATGTATCTCTATACTTTCCAATCATCTAGTTCTAAATTTGTGACTTATAGTAGCCCACTATGTCCTCTTTCTAATGCCACAATTCTGACCCAAATTGGATTCTCCAAGGAAGAGTTATGTGAAATCTCCCAGACTGACTTGATTATAGACCAATTCAGTAGAGCGAACTTGTACAATATGCCACTAGTCACTGTTTCGACCTTTGGATTTGCAAAATGCATAAAAGAAACTAAAGTCTATCCTCTTTCTGTACCTTCTTACGAAATTTCAATCTAATCCCCAAAGAGAACGTTATGACGATTTTCCCCAAGTCACCTGTTTGGAATGTAATTCAGGAGTCTACAAAAAGACCAACTTCCTCAGATCATATCTCTGCAAATATTGCGTTAAAAGCTCCCAAATGTCGACCCAGGATTCATAGATATTTCTTCTCAAATGGTTTTTTTTTTTACTTCTGAAACATCACAGAAAACAAGTTATAGCGAAAATGCCACGATGACCATTTTGGAGCAGCGAAACCCTAGAATCCAAAGCTCTGATACCAAATGTTATCAAAACCAGCTCAAGAATAGATAGAAAAGATAGATCAACGCCTTAGAATTCAGCCTTTTTGAGGGGGAAACCTCCTTTACATTACATAAATGAACAATTCTTGGATGATTCAAATGACAAAACCTCCTTTCTATATATAGGAGTCTAAGGAGTCACAATATAATCTAGCCGACCTAACAATAATAATATAAAGCCACAAAAATAACAATAGAGGGATTCTATGGGGCACAGTAATTACAATATGGGGGAAATAGGGGCACAAAAACATTAATAAGGGGTATAAATACAATAGTAATGGGGCAATCACTAGTATTATAGGGACCCAACAGGTTCCCAAAGACGAACCTCATGTTGAATGTTATCCTTTAAAGTCCCTATGAAGACATCAATCCTTTGCTTCTCTGGAATATAATTTAACGTTATATTCAATGTTTGAAAGTCCTCAATGTGCTCTTCCATTGAATCCTTTTGTTCGAGATTTATCAATTGGCTAAAGAACACATTACTCTTTGTATCCTCATAATGTGCTATCATTTCTTCTATGAAAATTGACCATGTAAAAAGTGTTTTACAAGAACAAAGCCCTTTATACCATAAAAATTGATTTGGTTCTAAATATAAATATTCAGTATGTACCTTTTGTAAAAGTTGAACCTCATGTAGATCAAAATATTGGTGCGTCTGTAGTATCCAATTTACCGGATCCTTGCCATCAAACTTCCTCATATCGCCTTTTCTTGATTTTAGGAGCTCGATCTTGACATGACTGTAACTGTGTAATTTCGGATCTTCCAGTTCTGAAATCATGACTTATAGCATCCCTCTACATCCTCTTTATAATGCCACCAATATGATCGAAATTGGATTCTCCAAGAAAGAGTTATGCACAATATCCCAAGATGACCGGATTATATACCTTTTTTGAAGAGTGAACTTGTATGAGGTGCCACGTATCACTGTTTTGAACTTCGGATTTGAAAAATATACATAGAAAGCTACAGTCTTTCCTATTTCTATAATTTCTTACAAAATTTCAATCTGATGCTTAGAGAGAAAGTTATGATAATTTTCCCAAAGTCACATGTTTAATATGTAATTCGGGAGTTTGCAAAAAACCTAACTTCCTCAGATCATATATATGAAAATATAGCGAGACAAGATCTGAAATTCAGACACAAGGTTCAAAACGCTTTCTTTTCAAATGCGATTTTGGTTTAGCTTATGAAAATTTGTATTGAACAAGTTATAGTGAAACTTCCATGATGACCTGTTTTAGATGAAATTCTGGAGCTTCCAAACACCCTAACTTCCTCAGATCATATCTCTAAACATGTAGTGAGACAAGATCACAACTTCAGACCTGAGGTTCAGTGAGATTTCTTCTCAAATGGGTTTTTCTATTAGCATCTGAAACATCACAGAACAAAAGTTATAGCCAAAATGCCACGATGAAACCAGTGAAACCCTAGAATCCAAATCTCTCATACAAAATGTTAGGAAACCAGCTCACAAAAAGATAGAAAAGATAGATCAACACCTTAGAATTTGGCCTCTTCGAGGGGGAAACCTCCTTTACATTACACAAATGAACAATTATTGGATGATACAAATGAGAAGACATCATTTATATATATAGGAGTCTAAGGGGTCATAATATTATCAGAGCCGACATAACAGTAATAATGTAAGGGCACAATAATAACAATATGGGGACTACTTGGGCACAACAATATAATAAGGGGGTTGTATTAATAACAATTACACTAGTAGCATTGGCTCGATCCTTTTTATGTTTCAGATATTAAAGAATCTGGTGTTGTTTATATTTCTCAGTTAGATGGTACTCTTTTTTCTGGATGGGTGAATGGCACTCAACTAAAACCCTAGTTTTTTGGTTCAATTTCCAATTAAAGAGATCTCTCCTCACAAGAGTCATAATTAGGAGTTAGGATAGTTGTGTCAATAACATCCTTTTGTCTATTTGGTATTTTGTAGGTCTTATATTTTACGCAAGTGTATTCCATTATTTAGTTGCGATCCAATGCAACCAATTGTGGTTGGGAAGATTTTTCTATATCTTGTTTTGCCAGAGTCATTAATCCTTTTCCTATATGTCAGCTTTCATAGTCATGCCAAAGTTAGTTACCAAATCTGTATCCCAATTCCTGATAAGATTTTATTCTTCTGTTACGTCACCACATCCTTCGGTATGTGTCTGAATCACTTGTCATTAATTCAAAATTTGTGTCACATTTCCCATGCCTAAGGGTTATGTCTATGTCGATTTCCCTATATCTTCTTGCTTCTTGTCTTCGCCCTCATATTTTCCCGTCATGCATTCTCAGTTTCTGCTATGGCTCTGCTATCTACCACCACTAAACCTTCTCTACCTTCTCATCCTCTTATTCCATTTGTGTACACCATTTTCCCTATGAATATGGTTTCATCTATTAAACCCACTATCAGTCTGTACCCTATCGATTCTTGAATCCACTCTAAAGATGACCTGTTAGGAAAGTACGATAAATCTCATTTTATGGAAAATGATCGGTCTGATTCCACCTTATTTCCTGTGCTTTGGACTAATATTTTTATGAAGCCATATAATCACCCCAATGCTCACTCTACCATGGAATTTAGAGCTATTTTGTGTCAATTAAGGCAATCCACCCTTCTCGTTCTAAGGGACTTACCTGTGTTTGGCACAATTGGTGAGGTAATGCTTTGTGCAATGTTTTTGATCAACTACGTTCATGGGGAGTCCCTTTGGTTAGACTGTGAATACCCCATCCATGTAATTTAAATTCACAACATCACTAGCCTATCTAGCTATGGTGTTGATGTTAATTTGGCCTTTCAGAAAAATAACTAAGTGTGGGAAGAAAATGAATGAGAAAAACTTGTATAAGAAGTATGGTACCGCTCAAAAAGGTTGGGGAGTGGTTCTAGATATGACCAACATCATGTCAGTCTATGTTGCTGATACAATTATTGCCACCAAGCTCACATGCCACTACATTAGAGGGGAATGTATGCTGGATTCCATTTCTATTGTTGAAGCTTGTGTTCATGGTGATTAACTCAATTGGTCTAGCCATCTTCTTTAGGAATAATTTGAGGCTGCTAATGATGTTTATGCTTGATCCACTTATTTTATTTTTGGATTCCCTCTTATTCTGCTTTCCATGTGTAAATGGTGTCCTCCAGAGGGTCGTGACCTTGCTACAATTCATGAAAAGGAGACCCTTTCTTATATGTATGCACCATGGCATAGCATCGAAGACATTGTAAAAACAGAATTTAACAACCTCACTTTTGAACGACACTTCATTTTGGTTATTGGTACATACGTTTTGAGAAGGAAGGATTAGTGTTGGATTAAAGGGGTCTGACCAAGGCTTAAAGTGTGCTTCACATCAAAAAAACCTTCAACCACTAGCCCTTTCAGCAATGACCTATAAGTAGATCACAGTCTCACCTGAAGAGGTTATGGGAGGTTGCAGAACCAGGTTTCTGCAACAAGAGGGATATGTGCACTATGGCATCCTTGTGTTCACTTATGTCTTATATATACCTACAACTTCGTGTACATGAATAAATTTTCATTGATGATTAACTACACATATTAGTAATTAATGCATAGACATAATAGAAAATAGTATAACATGTATTCTTTCGCATAGTTCAGTAAAAAGCATGGATAATGATATCAATAAAAACAAAGAATGAAAATAGAAAGATACTTAATACTTTGCCAAAAATTCTTCTTTATTAATAAGGTTCTTCAATACAAGCTCTTCCCTAACCTGTGTACCCAGCTCTAGGTGGTCTATGAACTTAGCTTCAGACTCTTCAAGGCCTCTGCACACTCAGCTACGGAACCTTCCCCCAAAAATATAGACTCAAGATAGAGAATATGAATAATCTATGCTTAGTTATCTTCTTTAATACCCATTCAACAAAGTATTAAATATTATTTATATAAACTTTCTTACTACAGGAACATAGTCCACAACCCATGTATATGACAAAACAATGGACTAATACCCAAAACTCATTCCAAAATAAGGGAATTTTGACCCACCCCAAAGCCCCTAAAGATTGCATGATGAATATAACTTTGCTAGCTCTGTGCGTTCCACTCCTTAAAATGCAGAGTCTTTGACGCAAACCTTGGACCAAGTCGGGTTGCACCCAACAAGCCCCCAACACTCACCTGTGACTCATCCCAAGTCACTTAGATATGGTTCCTTATTATTTTTTCTGCAATTCCATTGTAGACATCATTATATTGTTGGACTCTCTCTGTCATTTTTTCTCTTCTTTGCGCACCTCCTCTGGAATTGCCTCTGTGGTTGGGCCAACAACCTTCTATAGTATTTATTCCTTCCTTTTTTCAACTCTTTGAGCCTTTTTTCCACAAGCTGAGATATTTTGAGAGTGTCATCTTGCCATGGCTAAGTCCTTGCTTGAAAAATTTTCTCATGCCTCCGAAGACCATCTATCTACTTTTGGAGGTTCTTCAATTCATTAATACTGGCAAGTTTCCATAGGATTGGTAGGGTCTTTAGAGCTGCCAAGATTTCATCGTACTACTTCTTCTTCACATGCAATTCCTCCTCTATCTTTTGGATGTTTGGATCCTCTTGCAGTGAGGTCCAAAATTACATTGTGTCATCCAATAAATTCCTGCATTCCACCACTGTGTCAGAGATGCATTTCAATTCTGCCTTTAACTCTTTTTTCCTCTCCTCCTGTACTTCTAGTGGTGTGGCTAGCTACAACCTTATTTGCAACTTTGATATTTGCACTTCATACTCAATTTTTTCTTTCACCAGTGTGTTCTTCGATTCCTTGATCGCGAGGGAGAGCCTCACAACATTCTTTTCTCATGGTACATGAATAGCTTTGCGCTAATTATTAACTACACAAATTGGTACTTAATGAATAGACATAATAGAAAATAGTATAACATGTGTTCTTTCACATAATTCAGTAAAAATCATGCATAATAATATCAATAAAAACAAATAATGAATATAGAAAGATACACAATACTTCACCAAAAATTCTTCTTTATTAACAAGGATCTTCAATGCATGCTCTTCCCTGACATGTGAACCAAGTTGCAAGTGGTCTACGAACCTAGTTGTAGACTATTAAAGGCCTCTGCGCACTTAGCTACAGAGCCTTGCCCCAAAAATACAAACTCAAGATAGAGAATATGAATAATCTATGCTTAGCTATCTTCTTCTATTCTCTATTCGACAAAGTATTAAATGTTATTTATATAGACTTCTTTACTACAAGAACACAGTCCACAACCCATGGACTTGACAAAAAATGGACTAATACTCGAAACTTGTTACAAAATAAGGGAATATTGACCCACCCAAAAGCCCCTAAAGACTACATGATGAATAAGACTTTGTTAGCGCTGTGTGCTCCACTCCTAAAAATGCAGTCTCTGACCCAAAACTTGGACTAGGTTAGGCTGCACCCAATAGGCACCCAACACTCACCTGTGACTCATCCCAAGTCACTAAGATGTGGTTCCTTTTATTTTCTCTGAAATTCCGTCATAGACTGCATTATACTATTGGGCTGTCTCTGTCATTTCTTTCTCTTGTTTGCACACCTCCTATGGAAATGCCTTTGTAGTTGGGCCAACAACCTTCTACAGTATTTATTCCTCCCTTTTTTCTACTCTTTGAGCCTTTAATACACTGCCTGAGATATTTTGAGAGCATCATCTTGCAATGGCTAAGTCCATGCTTGTAAAATTTTCTCCTTCCTCTAAAGACAATCTATATGCTTTTAGACATTCTTCCCTTCATTAATACTGGTGAGTTTCTGTAAGACTGGTAGGGTCTTTAGAGCTACCAAGAATTCATCGTGCTACTTATTCTTCACCTATAATTCCTCCTTGATCTTTTGGATGTTTGGATCCTCCTGTAGTGAGGTCCAAAATCGCATCGTTTCATCCAATAAATTCCGACAGTCCGCCACTATAAGAAAGATTCCTTTTAATTGTGCCTTTAAGTCTTTCTGCCTCTGCCCCTATACTTCTGGTGGCGTGGTTGGCTGCAACGTTATTTGCAGCTCTGAAATCTGCATTTCATTCTCAAATTTTATCTTTGCTAGTGTATTCTTTGATTCCTTGATCGCGAGGGAGACCTTCACAACATTCTTTTTTGGTGCTTTCTCCTCACTATCCTTTGGAAGAATATAGGGAAATTAGAGTTAATGAGATTCTTCTAGTCATGATAACTATTTGTGAGGTGTTTTCAACTTTTTCTTCTTATTCCAATCTTCACTTATTATTATTATAGTGTGTCTTCTTTAGTTCATAAAATAGCTACCAAAAGAAAGATACAATAACACAAGATGTTGGCTTTCTACCAAGGCCAAAACCTCTCTCTCTTTGAGAGGAAAACCTGCACAAAATGCTTCTTATAGAGATTCCAATTGATGAATACCATTACACTCCAATACCAAGACACCAATCTTATTTTTTGTCACTGCTGGGATCATCATCATTGTGCACCATTGAGGCCATCACTACTACACCACCAAGATCATTATTTCTTGCATCACTGAGGCCATCACTAAGATTATTACTGTTGCACCTCCATCGATATCATTGCTTCTCCTTCACATGACACTTGGTTCCCCTTCACTATAATAACAAGATATGTATATATACATATGAGAGTTGTACTGAGATCTTGTAACTGTGTCCTTATCAATATTATGACTGAGATCATGATTATAATTATGCCAACATGTTGACTACGTCAAAATGAATTTCGAGACAATGTCTGTTAGTGAGGGATCACCGAGATCTTTATCATCACAATTATGCCAAGAAATTGATTATGTTTCTTCCTACACAATGATCTTTATTATCACACATATGCCAAGACTACACTTTTGTGGAACCCATCTGAAAGCACAAAGATTCTTATCCAAGATTGAGCTACTACATTTATTGAAATTCATGATCCATTGTACTTGTTCGAAATTCCTGAACCACTATACTTGTCAGAAGTTTCAGAGCTTACTCCACTGATACGAAATTACAGAGAGTGAGTTTTTCAGTGTTTTCTGTGGTGACCCAAGCTGGGTATTCATATTGGTAATGTCTCCATAAGAAGATGACGTGAGTGTGGGAACCATTGTGTCATTTATTTGAGCCGACATGACTGTTTTTACATCATTTTGATAGTCGACTTCTTCAAGAGGATTGTTCTTGTCTTGGAGAGCTGATCTAGACACCAGGTTGACTCATATACATTTCATATATGCTCAACAAGAGATCTTCAACATGTTATTTGAATATTTGAATTTATTATAGCACTTCAATGCGTGCTAGACCTATGCAATGAGCAAGACACTCATTTTATAATTTACAAAAATAATATTTCTTTTCTTTTACTAGTACAGAGATCAAAATTACATTTATGAAGACCGAACCTAGTTACACTTTATTCAACACAGCCTTCACATCTAGGACAGTTCTCCAACTATATTCGATGGATCTTTCCAATCATTTTTGTCATTGAAATACTTCATTTCTTTGCTTATTCACTTGTTCCAACTCCTTCTTTAGTGCAACTTTCTCCTTTTCCACCTGCATTGTCAATGTAGAGTTTCGTTGTTCTTGCTCCTGCAGCTTGGTTGTTAAAATTTGATGGAGTTCGTGCAACACCTAAATGGGAAGTGAGACAATATCTATGTTGACAATCTTCCATGCTTTGGCTCATTCTTTTTCCTCTGGTGTGTACCACTGAAGTGCCCTAGCTGGCACCATCAAAATTCTATCTTTGAATTGTCTTTCTATTATTTTCTCTACCTGCACTGGCTAAGTTATTTACTCTAGATGTCTTTACACTTGCGGTAACATATTCAGCTCTGCAATGCCCTTCTATACCTTAGCCAAGGTAATTTTATATCAATCATCAATTCCATCCCAGGTCTCCACTTTGATTTTCTGGACCTTCTCTCTGATCTCATTGATGTTCCCATCAATGAAGACAAGTGCTTCTGCACCCTTAGACATATATTTTTTTTATTTTTCCTATTGCCTTCTGTAGTTGTTGTGTATGTCCTTCTAACTATAAAAGGTGACTCCTCTGATACTCCCGCATCACTAAGAGGTTCCTCATGCTCCTTCTTTTGATTCTTCTATTTCTATCTCTGCATCATTTTCACTTGTACCTTCATCATGCAGGGCACCCATCTCTATTACAACTTATCCACTGAGTGGATTCATCCACTCTTCCGACCATTGTTGTAATACGACGAGAAAATAATATTTTGTTACAACATATGACAATGTGTTCCATGTCCTTGTTGGGTTCTTCATTGCCTTCACTTAGTCTTTGTGGAAGTCTTCTTTTAAGTCTCTAACGTGATAATACTACTTATATAAACTAGGTGACAACCTTGGATACTGATTCACCACCATGTGTAGATACATTTCCATCACCACGAAGAAAATTATATATTTTGTTGCATGCGTCGACTCCTTAGTAAACCAGAGGGAAGCATACGTCGCTGCTTCATAAACATCCATATAGAAAGATGGAAACAATGAGTCTTCTAATGGGCATATTTCCAGCCAACTTCAACGAACCTTTCCTCATGGTGTAGTTACTTTTCTTTGTCACAGTTCCTTTGGACTTCATCATATTCCTGAGTATCACGCAATAATATTCCTTCAACAAAGTCCCTTTTTATAGACTAGTTTATAGTCTTGTGCCCACTTTCAACTACATGTGGCACTAAGACTTCCTTCCCTTCAATTCTTAGTGTGAAGCTCTAGGTACAGAGTCATCCCTATATGTCTTCAATCTGCTACCATTCACTTATCTCGGAATCAACTGACCATTCAACTTCACGACTTGAACTGCACAACCATTAGAGATATGTTTTATGATATGTGGTACTAACCAATGTGTTTTAAACTTTCCTGGGGACTTCATAAATTTTATGTCATATAATAATACAAGGTCTCCTTTCAAGAATGTCTTCTTCTTGATATGCTTGTCATCCCAAGCTTTCTCCCCTACTTTCCATACTTTTTGATGAAACCATGTTATGAAACTGTCTTCTTCTAGAGCTAGTATCTACAACATTATTTCCTTCATAATGTCAGGGTTTGCCATGTTTGTGACGGTTGCAATTCTCAAACTGGGCACAATGTATTCCATAGGCATAATTTCCTCTTATCCATATACCAACCTAAATGGTGTTTTCCCGGTCAATTTATTGCATGTTGTTCTACATGGCCGCAATTCCATTGGAATTCTTAAATCCCAGTCATGTTTGTTCACATTGCATCTGAAATCCCTCACTAGTTGTATCTCAGCCCATCTTGTCAAATAATCAGTTACAGTGATTATATACCTCGCATTAGTCTTCCTTTTTGGTGGACTGATAGGTCCAACGAAGTCAATAGCCCATTTTTCAAAATAATAGAGAGTTACTTGTGGTACCAGCGGCATCTCGTCTCTTCTAGATGGATTTCTTGCTCTTTGGCATACATCAAATGCTTGACAAAATTATTTTTCATCCTTATCTATTGTGGGCCACTGTAGCCCAGCTCTTAAGATTTTATGTGCAGTGGATTTTCCTGCATAGTGCCCACATGTGACTCCTTCATGAGATTCTGTCAAAATACTTTTTTGTTCATGTTCAGGGATGTATCTGTGCAGTACTTCATCTGATCATAATTTTTACAAATTTCCAGCAATAAATGCTAAATCAGTTGCTCGAACCACTAAGTACTTCTTTTACATTGTAATGTACTCTATGAACACCATTCATGTGGCCAGAAACTAAATAATATCCACAAAGTGATCATCTATGAATTTAATTGTGAATAACTATCCATTGGGTAGGTTATCATCGATATTTGTGGGTTCTCCTCCTGTCTTTATTCTTGATATATGATCAGGTACATCATTCAATTTCCCTAGCTTCACTATAACTTCAAAGTAATACTCGTAAAATAATAACAACCATCGACAAATCTTTCGTCATAAAACAGGCTTATTCATCATATATTTAAGCATGGAGTGATCAATGAACATTTTGAAATTTTCCCCCAACAAGTAGTGCTTGAACTTTTGTAATTCATACACCATAGCTAATCCCTCTATTTCCATCATGCTATATTTCTTTTCCACGTTGGACAGTTTCGTTCTTGCAAATGCTATGGGATGATCAATTTCCCTACTCCTGCTTGTGCTAACACTACACCCAATGATATGCAAGATGCATCAACATGTACATGGAATTCCTCCCAGTTTGGGAAAACTAGAATAGGCGCAATTACCATCTTCTCTTTCAGTATATCCAAGATCTTATGGAACTCTTCATTCCATTAAAAAGTTACATATTTCTTCAGCAATTTCCATTGGTACAGTTATCTGTCCATATTTCTTCAGAATTTTTTCCATTGGTACAGTTATCTGTGCATACCCCTTCATAAACTTTTTGTAGTTGCTAGTGTATCCTAGTGTTAGGCATAGATATCTCACCATTTTTGGTCCTGGCATGTTCACAATAACAGTGATATTTGCGGGATCCACCATTAATCTCTATTTACAAACTACGTGTCCTAATAATATACCAAATGGTTCAAAAAAGATGCACTTCTTCAAGTTCAGTGAGATCTGATATTGCCTACACATATGCAACATCAACGTTAAGCTTTCAACATGCTTCTTTAATAGACCAAAGGCTACCAAATCATCGAAGTCTATTTCTAGAAAATTGTGTATATATTATTTGAAGACTGCAATTACAACTCTGAAAAATATAGTAGGCACATTCTTTAATCCAAAAGGCATCACTTTGTACTGATAAGAGCCCCACCCTGTCACAAAAGTTGTTTTATGTCTATCTCTTGGCGCAATCCTAACCTAATGGTATCTTGAATATCCATATGTGGAAGAATAGGTCTCCTATCCTCCCACATAGTCTAATACTTCATCTGTAAATGGTGTAGGGAAGGGTTCATGTAGGCATGCATCATTCAATTTCCTTAATTCAACAAAAACTCTAATTTCCTCTTTTGCCTTCTTTTCGTAAATGACCATGGGACTCACCCTTTCAGACTCTTGAACAAGTTCAATTATCCCAACCATTAAAATATTGTCTAACTCTTCTTTCACCTTCTCCTTATCTTTTAGATTTAGTCTATAAGGTCTCTACTTGACAAGATTCACATCAAGCTTCAGAGGAATCATCATAACTTCAAAATCTCCTAATATCTCATTCATATTTGAAACAATTGTGGGGCACAAATCCTGGTATTCATGCAAGAGATGTGTTATCTTGCTAACTCTATATTCATCCCAGTAATCTCCTATTGTAGCATACTTCGATTTATCCTCTGACCTTATATTCACCTTATTCATCTTTAATGGATTCGTTATAACAGGAATTTCTATCTCAGGTCCATTTACTTCATGACGACCTTTTCATTCTTTGATGTCAATATTGCGAGGATCTTCATCCTCTTCAGCAATGAGATTATAAAATTCCATTACACTACATATCTACGCATCCCAAGCAAGTTTCCAGATAACTAGAACTTCCTTCTAAAAAATATTCTTCTTAACTATACTTAGAGCTGCATATATGTGGCTAGTCATCTTCAAATCTAAATGTCATTATAAATCCATCAACCATTTCTACCTAGCTAGTAATACCATGTCAAAGCTCGGTCTCCAAATACGAATTCCGAGGAATCGTCTCCAGGGTATGGATAAATCCATGCACCCATTCTTCTCGTGAAATTTCTCCCCCAAGTGCCATACAAAGATATATGTGGTCTCTAGGATCATTCTGGCCATCATACTTGTCTACGAGATTTGTTTGTACTTGACGAAATATTACCCACATCAACCTTCTACATTCTTTCCAATCTCCAATATTCTTCTTATGACTACCCCACCATCCAGCAAAGTAGCCTCATTACTTGATCTAGAGCTAACAATCTTTGAAATTCAGGTACCTATATTTCATAATCTCTAAAGAAAGTTTTTCCATCACCAAAATCATCATACAAAGGTTAAACACGTACCTCAATTTTCATACAGTGCACTGCTTTAGTGATCCTTGCACATCACCTTGTAAACACTTCATGCAACCTGTTCTATCAGTTTTCCAACTCCTATTCTAAATTTGAAGTGTAGGAGATATCTTATTCCCAAGTCACTTTTTCATCTGCAGTAAGGTTAATCCATTCTTATTCTTTTGCTATAATTTGATAATTGTTGTCGATTTCATCTGCATTGTACTCTTCTCTGACAAGTTCAGTATATCTTGCTCCCTCCGATGGATCTAATGGTGTAATAAATCTCATATTATTGATTTCAAATATAATTTTCCTTTTCTTCAAGTTAATTATATCCATGTTATAAAATGACCAATCCAATCCAAGCAATGCAAGGTAGGGATTGTTGTCATCCACAATCTCAATCAGTTTGAATTTAGTGGTAGTGTGCACTCCATCAATATCTACCGTGATACCTGGCAATATTCCTAGAGGGACAATATTTTGTTGATTTTCCATATTTAGTTGGATATTTAACCATTGCAACTTCGTCTTACCGATCAATTCCCAAGTTTTCTTCAACAAGGCATTGGCATTAGATCTTAGATCCAAGATAACTCGATCCATGTCGTATTCCCCAATCTGCAATGTAAGCCTCATTTTCTTTGTAGTTCGCTTCTTGTGTCTATGTAGATTATTCATTGTGCACATCTCACTCTACGATATCTCTTTAGGAGCACAAGAGTCTATCAATTCCGGAAATCCCTATACGACCTTATGATTTCTCAACAACTTCATGCAAATATGTAGAAAAGAATTTGAAATATTCATATCCACATCTTGTGCTGCAACTAGTACTATTTCACAGTTATCCTTCTAAGTCAGTTGCATGGTGGAGGTTGAGGCCCCATCATCCATAAATATTCACCTTACCTCCATGAATACTGGCTTTTCCTTCAGGATATCAAGTGTAGGAGTTTTTTCAACAACTTTTCTTACCCATGTAGCTTTAGCTTCCTTTTTCCCACTAGCTTTATCATTTCCAGTTGGAGCTCTGGTTCTTGTTACAGTGTCGATGCATGGTTGATCCTCCCTTGGCTCTCTGGTGTAGATAAATCTCCTCTACAGATACGTAATTCTCCTCTACAGACAGAGACAATCCCTCTAGCCCAAGAGAGTGGTTCTATCCACAAACAAGACAAAATAATGTAAATTTCCTTAGATTAGAATTGAATAAGAGGGCATACCTCTTATAACGCTAATCCACTTGATGGTGATCTTGCTTCCTTGCTCCAGTTTCCTTTTGTTCTTTCCTTCAAGTACCTAAACCAAACATGCAAGAAACAATAGAAAACATGATAGCATAAAATTAAATTCAATCTACTTAAATGGTCAAGGAGTTCTAAGCTACCAAATGTTTAATACTACACCTGATATTGGAAATAAACCATTAGTTGTATTAAAATAAACATCAAAGATAAATACGACCGACGCCTTGATGTTGGAGATCTCCTTTGTGGTATCCAAGTCCTACTACACACCTTTGTAGCACTCTTTTCCTCCTCTATCCTGACATGAAATGGCTTCCAAGCTCTAACTCTCTCTGCTCATGATTTAGCTACCAAAAACTGGAGTTTTGTCATCTAAGACTAATATTGGTCTATCAAAAGCTAAATATTTCATAATTTTGCAGCTAGTTTTTTATATTGTAACCAAAAAGGGTAAGAGGAAGTGGTTTATATAGGGAGAGGAAGATATGAATGAGATCCACTCAAGAGGGGAAAAAGGTATTATCTCCTTGGGAAGGTCCACTTTTAAGGGGGAAAGGATCTTATATGGAGTTCTTGACCTTATCCAACCAAACGAACATCGAACGCATCACCACTAGAAGTTTCTAGACGTGAAACTCCATTTCCTCTTATAAAAACTTTGTAGAAGTAGACAGGCATGGGTATTGGGCTAGCAGTAGCATTGATCAGCATGGGTCATAGTGTAAACTTGTACCATCAGCACAGGTGAGACACTGGGAAAGAGCATTGATCTTAAAAACTGGGTTTTAAGAAGGATTCTCTGGAAATGTTCTAAAGGGACTGGGGAATACTTTCTTCAAACTTCAAGGGATGTAAGAGCATAGGTTACTTGGTGAAAGTATAACACAATAGTCACTACTAGGCTTCTTTGGGATCAAGAACAGGGAGTGATAGGAGAGTAAAAAATTATTGTGTAACAAATGCCCCCTAACGCATGAAGTCAGAGCTGAGAGCGATGGCTAAAATGATTTAAGATGGAGCGAGGAATTAGAATACCAACATCAAAAGACCTGTAACTCAAACATACATGTACATATCTGAAATATGATAGTCATGCTTGATAAACATGAGAGGCATATAAAAATACATGAATCCATGGTATAATTGCAGTTATCCATCAAGAAAGGGATCATGTGCATGGATCATTACCATGGACACAACCATCCCACTGAAAGGATCATATGAAATAGACCCACGGCATGGGTTCAACTGTCTGCATAGAGAGGATCAAAATGAAAAGACCCACGGTGTGGTTGTAGCCATTCGACTGAGCAGGATCAAAATGATACCCATGGCATGTTTGCAGCCATCCGTCTAAATAACCATGTATATAACCATGAATACTATCAACTCCTTGCAACCTAGACTTTTGCGATCTAAGCCCAAGGTCTTATGCTCCAACACAACCCAATCAAAGTACAAATTCTAACATGTGAATAGATGTGGTGAAGTCAAACATGCCAGAAAATCACTTGATTATCAGCCAATGATGTGAACCATTAACAATTGCGAGAGACACCACCCATAATGTCAATGGATCTTAATGTACTCTCAATACAATTAACAAAGTGTGAATAAGGAACTAAGGTCGAACACTCGTGAAATCATTCGATTGAAGGCAAATGATGAGAACCCATCGAGTGCGAAGAACTTTCCATTGAGGTATGCAAGCTCTAAGATACTAGAAACGAGTTTCTAGATCGACTTCCTGGATAATGACCTGAAGTTGACATGAAGAAATCTTTTGAAGGAAGGTCATAATGAATTCTTTATCACTGACACGAAATGGGAAACACAATGAATGAGAGCAATCCAAGATGGTGACATATGATCAGACAACGTACATGTAGGAAGACTTCTCTTAAACTTGTGGATGACATGACTCCAGAGTTTGGCAACATTTGACATCATAGGGTCAAAGGTCATGGTGACATGGAAAAGATCATATGAGAGGTTTAAAATGGATAACCCAAAACCCAGGGAGGAAAGTGATAGTGTGAGGATGTTCCAAAAACCAACACGAGTAACAGATGGGTGTCAATGTTCAAGGGCGACATGTTGCCTCAAGTGAAGAATACAACTAATGAAATACTTCCAATTTTCCCCCACCATTTCTAGAGAGTACCTTAGTTATTTTTATGCAAGCTTGATGGGGATAATATATGCTTGTAATATAAGCCCATCCTTTGGATGGATCCATCCTAGTAGGTTTTACGAGCCCTAGAAAGGAGTAGCTCAGTCTCATCATAATGACAAGTCCTATGTCGTTTTAATATTTTAGCATCCGACAAAGGTGAAACTCAAAATCTTTTTCATGTTTACAGAGTTTGAAAAAGACACGAAAAAGAAAACGTTAAGGGGGCCCTTTTTGTAAGGTTGTCCCTCGATCCAAAAAAGGTAGAAAAAAATACTCGAGAGAACCTCCTAGTCATGTTTGACTAAGGTATTCCTTTTTCGTAAATACTTTATCCTAGCCCAAAAATGGGGCTAAAGGTATACTTGGTAAACGATGTTTTGCAACCCCTAATGAGTTCAAAATGACAAGAGCTTGATAATATTTTCATATTTTGAGAGTCAGAAAAGAGCTCAAATATGACTCCCTAATTTTACTTGCTTTAACAAGTTTAAAAGGGAAAACTACTCGGTAATCTTTCCATTTTTTATGAGTCATAAAAGATCTTAAAGGTGACTTGTCCTGAAGGAATGAGTGCTATAAAGGGATAGTAACTGGTTCTAGTAATTATGGAACTACTCAAAACATGTAATGGTCAAGAGGTTGGCTAATAAAACCACTCATCATTACAGTTCCTTAAGAAAGGGTAAAACAACCAAGTGAAAGTGAATGATCATGCAAATAGACAGTGGCGATGGAATGGAACAACCAAGGCTCATCTAGCAGAAATTAGTTGATAAAAACGACAATCACAAGATGTAAATTCGGTATGGGTTCATTTTTACACAAGATTGAACCATGAGGAGCTCTTCTTGAATTTGGTTTCATGTTTACACAAGCATAAAATGAAAAACTATGCTTGAGCTTGGTTTCATTTTTTTACAAGCTTGAAACAAAAAACTATGCTTGCAATAAGTTTGCATTCCCCTAGCATAATGACTCAATTCGAGGTACATGCCTCCCAAGCTTCATTTCATTTAGTGAGGTGGATGGAATGGTTACTCTCGAGATCCAAGAAAGAATCGACTGGGATTTTACGAGATCTTAATCAAAGACTCGATTTGGAAAAGGGAGTTTTTTTTCACTTTTTAATGAGGTTGACACAGTAAAAGAACTATCCTAGGACATTTTTTTCATTTTTTAATGAGGTTGATACAGGAAGAAACTATCCTCAAACTCCTTGATTCATTTTTTTAACAAGCTTGAAATAAGACAAGGAACTATGCTCACACCCCTTGTTTCATTTTTTAATGAGCTTGACACAAAACAAGGAACTATGCTCCGACCCCTTGTTTCATATTTTAAGGAGCTTGACACAAGACAAGGAACTATGCTCCAAGGTCTATTCATGGACCATACAGGAACATGGCTCCTAAGAGATCCTCACTGGATGGGAGAGCTACGCTCTGGGAGGAACACATTTCAACTGGTACAAGTGGAAAATCAGGTTCCAATGCCCCCAGTACATAATATACTATACCATCTGTGTGCTCATCAACAGATGTGTAGACGGAACGGGTGGCCACATAATTGACCTATGGTGGGGAGGCTACTACTTGAAAAGAAGAACCAATAAAGGACGATGACATCATAAGAGGCACCCGGTGACCAATGAACTACAATTGATCAATGGCAATGATTCTCCCTTCGTGTGTAAAACAGACCACATGGAAAAGTGAAGAAACAAGAGCTCCCATGACATAAACATAGTCGAATTCAAGGAGAAGATTGAAATCTAAGGGACCTTGTACTACCATCACGTCTATATAGATGGTATTTCCTCCCAAAGTAATAAGGAACTTCAGAAGGATCCCTAACGGCTCACTGGTTCCTTTGTGGAAAGCCAACAAATTCTGGGTGACAGGCACAAGCTGTGGGTAACCCAAAGATTGCCAAGTAGTAGAAGACATGATGCTAATAGACATGCCTTCATCCAATATAGTGCCATGTACTACCATATTATAGGCTTGTACTATGATCTGGAAAGACACATAAGATAGAAGGTGAAAAGCAGTCAATTGACTCTAATCAAAATAAATGAAAGAACTACTTGTTGGGGGCATCATATGATTGTCCCCATGCTCTGTAGGAATAGGAGAAGGACTCTCCTGAACAACTGGCATGCGAGGGCCACTCCTCGATTCATGAGAATCTGAGGAGACAAGAAGAACATGAGCAGGTATGATCACTACTCCACATCCATCAACATACACAAAATACAATTAAACAAGACATGTACAAATGTAGCAAAGAATAGATTCACACACACAAAGAATTCCTTCACACACATACAAAGAATACAATTAAACAAGACACATATAAATGTAGCAAAGAATACTTTCACACACATACAAACAATACAATTAAACAAGACACATACAAATGTAGCAAATCCTAGATTCATACACGCATAAAGAATACATTGATACACATACAAAGAATACAAGTAAACAAGACACATACAAATGTAGCAAATAATAGATTCATACACACATAAAGAATACACTAATACACATACAAGGAATAGAAGTTAACAAGGCACATAAAAATGTAGCAAAGAATAAATTCATACACATAAAGAATACATTGATACACATACAAAGAATAAAGGTAAACAAGACACATACAAATGTAATAAAGAATAGATTCAAACACACATAACAAATACATTCATACACATACACAAAATACAAGTAAACAAGGTACATAAAAATATAGCAAAGAATAGATCCATACACACAAAGCATTCTTTCACACACATACAAAGAATACAATTTAACAAGACACATACAAATGTAGCAAACAATATATTCATACACACAAAATACTTGCGCACACATACAAATAATACAATTTAACAAGAGACATACAAATGTAGCCAAGAATAGATTCATACACACATAATGAATACGTTGATACACATAGAAAAAATACAAATAAACAAGACACATATTAATGTAGCAAAGAATAGATTCGTTCACACATAAAGAATACATTGATACACATACAAAGAATACAAGTAAATAAGACACATACAAATGTAGTAAATAATAGATCTATACACACATAAAGAATACATTGATACACATACAAAGACTACAAGTAAACAAGACACATGCAAATGTAACAAAGAATAGATTCATAAACACATAAAGAATTCATTCACACACATACAAAGAATACAAGTAAACAAAACACATACAAATGTTGCAAAGAATAGATTCATACACATAAATAACATATTTATACACTTACAATGAATACAGATAAAAAATGCACATATAAATGTAGCAAAAAATATATTCATACACCTAATAAAGAATATAAGTAAATAGCAGACACACGAGTATAGAAAATAATACATTCATACACATATACAAGTAAATAATAAATTTACAAATACGATAAATAACACATTCATATACATACAAGTAAACACTATCCATACACAAGAATACTCAAAAAATACACACACAAGCAAATAATGAAGGAATCTTGAAAAATACTCAAAATAATACAAACAACTATTCATAAAATTACATTTATATACACAAAAACAATGAAACCACTACTCTAACACTCAGGTTATACTCAAACATTACACTCATAGAGATACAAATAAATAATGAAGGAATAAACATAGAAGAATAAACACTCAAAAAGAATACATACAAGTAATACAAATACTCTCTGTAATACATTCACACACACAATATAGAAATAAATATCCTATTCATTGATACAAATCAAAATAAAAACCTAAACAAATAAATTCTAACTATTGAAATGTAACAAATAAAAACATTATTTCAATTCTCAGAATAGTACATTCATATACATATAAAACACAATCCAAAGCATACATTATAACCCGAATACATTCATTGATATATAGATATATATAAAAGCATTAAAAATACAAGTAACCAAGACACATACAAATGTAGCAAATAATAGATTCATACACACATAAAGAATACATTGATACACATACAAAGAAAACAAGTTAACAAGACACATACAAATGTAGCAAAGAATAAATTCATACACATAAATAATGCATTCATACACATACACAAAATACAATTAAACAAGGTACATACAAATATAGCAAAGAATAGATTCATACACACAAAGAATTCTTTCACACACATACAACGAATACAATTTAACAAGAGACATAAAAATGTAGCAAATAATATATTCATATACGCAAAATACTTTCACACACATACATATGATACAATTTAACAAGACATATACAAATGTAGCAAAGAATAGATTCATATGCACATAATGAATACACTGATACACATAGAAAAATACAAGTAAACAAGACACACATTCATGTAGCAAAGAATAGACTCGCTCACACATAAATAATACATTGATACACATTCAAAGAATACAAGTAAATAAGACATATCCAAATGGAGTAAATAATGGATTTATACACACATAAAGAATACATTGATACACATACAAAGAATACAAGTAAACAGGACACATGCAAATGTAACAAAGAATAGGTTCATACACACATAAAGAATTAATTCACTCACATACAAAGAATACAAGTAAACAAAACACATACAAATGTTGCAAAGAATAGATTCATACACATAAATAATATATTTATACACTTACAATGAATACAGATTAAAAATGCACATATAAATGTAGCAAAAAATAGATTCATACACCTAATAAAGAATATAAGTAAATAATAGACACATAAGTATAGCAAATAATACATTCATACACATATACAAGTAAATAATACATCTATAAATACAATAAATAACACATTCATATAATACAAGTAAACAATATCATACATAGTATACATATAAGATACAAATAAACAATATCCATATACAAGAATAGTCAAAAAATACACACACAAGCAAATAATGAAGGAATCTTGAAAAATACTCAAAATAATACAAACAACTATACATAAAAATACATTTATATACACACAAACAATGAAACCACTACTCTAAGACTCAAGGAATACTCAAACATTACACTCATAGAGATACAAATAAACAATGAAGGAATACTCAAAAGCACACAAAATGAGACATTCATAAACATAGAAGAATAAACAGTCCAAAAAAAATACATACAAGTAATACAAATACTCTCTATAATACATTCACACACACAATATAAATATAGAAATAGATATATCCTATTCATTGATACAAATCAAAATAAAAACCTAAACAAATAAATTCTAACTATTGAAATGCAACAAATAAAAACATTATTTCAATTCTCAAAATAGTGCATTCATATACATATAAAACACAATCCATTCATAAATAATAAAACCAATAATACACAAACATTTAGATATAATAAATTAATATAAATAAATAATACAAACATTTAAATATTTACAAAATCTCAATAATATATTGGTATTTAATTTAAATTTATAAAAATATCAAGCTAAATATTAAATAATATCTATTTCATATAAGGAAAAAATATAATATAAATATCTTAATAACATATTTATACTTAAATAATTGAAAAGATAAAAAATAAAAATAAAAAGCCAAAAAGAATGAAAATCAAAACAAACAAAAACTAGAAATTAAAAAAATATATAAATACATGTTATAAATGATATATAATTTATGTGTATAAGAGGGGTTTTTTCATTTATGTGTATGTCTTGAAAAAATATTAAATAATTTATGTGAAAAAGAGTGATTTTTTCATTTGTGTGTATGTAGAGAAGATATTTAAAACACGAAAAAATGTTAAATAATTTATGTGAATAAAAGTGATTTTGTCATTTGTGTGTATGTGAGGAAAATGTTTAAAACATTAAAAAAATGTTAAATAATTTATGTGAATAAATGTTAAATAATTTATTATAACAAAATAGTGTATTTGCGTTTGAGAAGATTAAAGATACTTTAAACTAAAGATCATGAAAACCATGAGCACAAGGAACACAACTCAAAGGAGGGTTACAATTTAACCTTCCTAAGAGCCTTTTGGAGGGGTTGAATTCCCCTCCACAAAAAAAAAAACCTACTCCTTTTATTAATGATAGCTTCTATTCATTTACATTCTTTGATGGGCCCATCTAAACAACAACAGAAAAAAATACAAATTGTTGTAATTACAACTTTACAAAACATAAAAAGATATAATGTCTTCAAGGAGCAACTTGGTATTGATAAATTTTCTGCAACATACAACATTGAAATGATATTGTTAGTATACAAACCCTTTCTAACAACTAATAACATAACTAAATGCACAATTCATAAAGAATATCCATATATATATATATATATGTGTGTGTGTGTGTATGCACATGATAATACATTATGGAAAAAACATTAATACAATATTATTGTGCAAAGCTATACAAGTATGCTATAATTTACAAATCTAATATAATAACTAATAAATTTAAGGAAGAAGGAGATAGCTTTCATAACTATTTGAAAGTGATTTCACTAAAGGGTATTTGAAATAATAATTAAATAATTTCATTAGAGCAAATCCAAAACTTAGGAGTGTCATGCACAAGATGAAGGAATATCTACAAATTGAAGAGAATCCAGAGGTGCAAGTTTAATGTATAGTGTGAAGTGAAAGTGTGTGTCAAGAGGTGCAATACAAGGAATATTTGCATAAGAAGAAATTAGTTGTTTGAAATGAGCAATGAGAAATATTTGCAATGATGTGTGAAAGTGGTGTAAAGTATGAATATTTTGCAGTGAAGTAAAGTGTGAATCTGGTAAGTAGAACAAGTATAGTTTGCAATGAAATGAGAGTGAAAATGGTAAAATTTTCTAATAGTTCATTTAAATAATAACTAAATTCATAATTTTAAATATCATAAAATTTTCTACTAAATTAAAAGGAAAAAAATGTTGAAATTTTTTTGACAACTAGAATGAACCAAACTCAATAACGTAATTCCTTAAGTAAATGATGAAAGTACCTCCTTAATGGACCGGCCTAAAATTACCTCCTTAATCAAAGCACCTAAAAAGGCCCTTCAGAAATCCTTGGAATGTAAACTACCTACTTTAGGGCTTAGAGGAATTCCAGTGGGTAGAAAGAAAAGAAATTTAATGGAATCACATGGATCATAATACTTTCCCATCTAGGAGTAATGATCAAGATCAACTAGACTGTATGTTTTTACGATTTCAAAAAAGTAAAGCCCACATGGCCAATTGTAGTTTCTTTGTAATATGAAAATGCCACATAGACCCTGAATCATTGAATTTCAATGACACACTGTTATTAGTTAATAGTTTGGAGTGTCATTAAAATTTAAACAAGTTTTGATTAAAAGATATTCCAAATAACATTGGATTGAATTAAATTTGGGACAGATACATATCTATAACTTTATAGTTTGGGGTTGTGATCAAAATATGGGCAGTTTTTAATTAAAAAAAATTTGAAACTTTCAAATTTTCTAAAATTAAGCAGCTTCCTCCCCCAGAAACAGTTTCTGGTTCTGATTAAAAAATATTCCAAATAACATTGGATTGAATTAAATTTGGGACACATACATACCTATTACTTTATAGTTTGGGTTGTGATCAAAATATAGGCAGTTTTTAATTAAAAAAAATTTGAAACTTCCCAATTTTATAAAATTAAGCAGCTTCCTCAAGCAGCTTCCTCCCCAGAAAATGTTTCTGGTTCTGGAGGTTCCCTGCCAACAACCTGCGTCTTACCAAGTTCCAAATTGTTGACACCATGTTTCCTTGGGGGTTGACTTGGAATCAACCATCAATGAGGTACAATCCTTTAATTTAATCAGGGGATTTTATAAGCACAGGGAAAGAAAGGTTCATGGGAATCGGTATACAGCAGAAAAGCATTTTTAACTTCCAGGAAGGGAAGGCTACCGACAACGTATGGTCTTAATTATTGGAGTTGCCTAGTCAGTTTAATCGCAAGTACGCTGGATGAATCGGAGGTAAGAACGACTGTCAGTTAGCGTTATAAATATATAAAAGTTCAGTCATTGCCAAGGTTCCTCTTCAAGCTCTTACAAATCCCACAAACAGATTCTCTCGCCATTTCGCGCGATTAAGGCTATTGGTCTGATCGAATGCAATAAACTAAATGCAAGTACTCCGTTAGGGCCAGAAAAACAAAAATTGGTTTGGTAGTCGGCCTTATCATTCATCTAAATCCGGAGAAGTCATTTAAACAGGATCAAACACAGTCCCACCAGCAGTCAAAATCTGAGCAGTTTTTAATTAAAAAATATCTGAAACTTTCAAAGATTATAAAATTAAGCCGCTTCCTCGCCGCGCTGGAGGACGACGCCGTGGAGGACGACACATTAATGGTGCCTGCATGGTCGTCGTGGAAACAGGAAGTTCGTTGGCATTAAATAGCCAATTGGATGGGAGCGTTTGCCTCTCTGACAGAACTCTGTCTACGAACACCATTTATAATTGCAGAATGAATAGCAAGGGCTGGGTCTAAATCTCGTTTTGTAGCGTCTTGCGCTATAAGGTTTTTGGCGGTATATGCAGGGTAAGTTTAAGGTTTTTGGCGGTGCCTCTATATATGCAGGGTAAGTTTATTTTTGGCGATGCCTTCCCACTTAATCTACCAGCGCATGAGAAGCTAGTGGTTGCGCTATGCAGCAGAAGCTAGAGGTTGTGCTAGGCAAAGTAATCTACCTTTGTGTATGCAGGAGAAGCTAGTGGCTGTGCCTCTATGACCCATACCTAATGGTTCTAAGACTAGTGACAGTAGTAGTTAAGCAATTGGTTCTATGACTAGTGCCAGGCTATTCGTCTAGCTTTTGAGTTGCAGAATGAATAGAAATGGCTGGGTTTAGATCTGACTCTGTACGGTCTTGCCCTATAAGGTTTTTGGAGGTGCCTCTATGCCAGGGTAATGTTTATTTTTGGCAGTGCCTTCCTGCTTAATCTACCTGCGCATGAGAAGCTAGTGGTTGTGTTATGCAGAGAAGCTATGACTAGTGCCAATGCTGGCTATTAGTCTCGCTATGCAGAGTACGTAGCTAGCGTCTTTCCTGCCCCCTACGACCGGCATCTCAATATGGAAATCACTATTCTGGGGTTACTTCTAGGTGTGGAGATTAACTATACAACAAGATTATGGGTTGAAGGTTACAGGTCCTTCTCACATATTGAATGGCCTAGAAAACATAGAGGAATAGGGTGAAACATAAACGAATATGACCCTGTTGCTGCGAGGAATAGGGTGAAACATAAAGGAATATGACCCTGTTGCTGCCTGGATGGTAAGCTAGATCACATTGTGCACACCTTCATATGCAATATTTCAGATCCTACAGTATATTAATCGAAAGGCCATACCTGGAATTGGAGGTGGGATTCCAAGTAATGATTTCATTTCTTTAGCCATCGTTAACAACAACCTGCATCATTTAAACATCTTTCAGCAACATTATTTACATAGCAATTGAATAATTTATAATCAAGAAAAATACAGAGCTACGAAATAGAACTACATACAGAAATAGACTTTGATGGCGTGCATACCATACTGAAAGAGGATCATTGATCTCCATGAACCAAAATGGCAAACCCTCCTCCTCTATCTACTCAGATATGACTGACTACTGACTCACACACAGACCGACACATACCCATACTCAAATCAACAGACTTAAACTTACTGACCTCTGACTCAAACCAGAGACTTAAACTTACTGACCTCTGACTCAAACCACAGCCCAGCACACAATCTGAACATAGATGGATGGAGGAGGATGAAAACGCTGTAAAATGAAATTCGAAAGACATATATAGCCATTTACCAAGTTCGTTGAACGGCTATATATTTCCAGCGCTTGCCTCATCTGGAACCGTCCACCGGATATATGCATTTCCGGTGTGGTTAAAACGTTTGATCAACTCAGTCCGCCGGATATATGTATTTCCCGTGCGCTTTGAGCGGTTGAGTGTAATGTAAACACAAGTGGCATTATGGGAGTGTAAGATGCTTCTTTATTGTCAGAGAATATAACAAACTTGCATCTCACAAACTCACCCCCACTATTTGTTGGCATCTACATTCAAATTGGTTTAAACGCGCCCACTACTTGGCATTCATTACCTGTCACACATGCGTGGCCCCCAAATTGGTTTGAACAGTCCACCGGATATATGTATTTCCGATGTGGTTTAAACGTTGGAGTGTAATACAAACGCGCCCAGTATTTGGCATGCCTTACCTGTTTGAACAGTGCACCGGATATATGTATTTCCGGTGTGGTTTGAACGTGGAGTAACGTAATACAAACCCAAGTTGCATAATGCGAGTCTAAGATGCTTCTTAATTGTCAGAAAAAATAACGCACAATGATGCGGCCTCTGACAAAAGCAAGCCCACTGCCGTAAATTGCCCTTTCGCTCTACTTCTAGATGATTCCTGTACTCACTGTCTGCTACCGTCCACAACGAGGTGTTAATTGCTTAATAAAATTATAATGTAAATTATGTTTTATCTACCACGTAAATTATATGTATATAGATTTTGTTACAACATCATAACTTTTTAATACTATATGTCCAAAAATCATAGCTCACTTTATATGGCATTTGTTGATATGATGTTTTTTAGTTAATTAATTTAATTAAAAGAACATAGAAAAATCCCAATCTTTCATTTCTGTAGTCTAATATGAATATTTTAAAATGTTATCTACTTCATAATTACTCTTAATTAAATTAGAATTCTAAAAACCCTATTCCGAAATAAACATATCCATTGAGATAATTATAACTAATCTATTTTTTAAAACATAAATTGACTCAAATATTCTCATTAACATCATTTTTAAGGTACTTATCAATATTGGTTTTTAACTTAAATTTTTTACACTAGTATAGTATTCTTCACATTTTTAGAGGATAAATAATGTTAATGTGTTTTTTTTTTGTGCTTATGGTCATTTTTTGAAAAGTTAAATTTTTCAAGTAAGTATTTGATTTTAATTGAAACTTCTACATTTAAATATATTTTGTACTTAGAAATATGGAAAAAATAATAGTTTATACAATTTAGAAATAAAATATTTGAAAAAAAATACGTTAATTGATAATAATTTTTTAATGAAAAAAACATACACACATATTTCTCAGAACATAGTTACATTTATTTTTTCCTTTCTTTCTAAAATATAGAATAAGGTTCCTAATAATTGAAATTTACCCACAATTTACCATGGAAATTCATTAACATGTAAATATAATTTTGTTACGAAACCATACCTTATTGATAAGATATGTCCAAAAAATCATAAGTGAGTGCATATGACACTGGTTGATATCATATTTTTTGAAGTTGAACAATTTAATTAAAAGAACAAAAAGAATAATGTGTACTAATTAAATTAGAATTGTAGAAACCCTATTCCAAGATAAACATGTCTTTTGGCATAATTTTACTTAATCTATTTCCTAAAACATAAATTCACGTAATTATTACTCTTTAATATTGGTTTTTAACATACTTATCAATATTAGGTTTTAATATGGGGTTTCATTGATGCTTTTGTATTCCTTTTACAATGTGCTTTCTAGGATTTTGTTTTTGGTATATGTAGGGTGATGTAGCTTACCACCTTTCTCTGTAGTCTACCCCCCGCATAATATATCGCTTAAGAAGATTGTTGAACTACGAGGCATGATGATTCCCCATACTAGGTCAAATTAAATAAATGCACAAGCTCATCACTCAAACTAATTTTCATCTTTTAGATATGTGAAAGTGATGATTGGGTCTAACATCTTATCCACAGTAGATGAAATAAACAAATTACGCAACAGGTTTATAGTCAATTGAGCCTTGGCCCAAGTCGATAAAGAATCCCACGGTCTAATGGCAAAGTGTACAACAATTCCCCTAATAACCTTAAGTTTTTTTTATTATTATAGTAGTATAAACCTATATTAGGTTTTTCTTTTCACTCATAATACAAAAATAGAAAACTTAGAAGGGATAAAGATTCATGGAAAGCCCACTAAGGCAAAATAATTGTATATCATAGACATATAACGAATCAAATATACATGGACACAGATTTCGGGGAAAACAGAAAATAGGTCACTCGTTTCAAGTTAAATCTTAAAAACATGTTATAGATCATTAAGTGAGTCCAATACCATAAATCCAAGACAAAATAGATGGAGATTTGAATTTAAAAAAAAAAATTGGAATTTAAATTCGTCATTCTGGTTCAAGTTCTTCAACCTTCACTTCAAATCCAAGAATTTACTGAAATAAATTACCTCTATATAGGCTCTCTATGGAATATAGGATTTTCTCACCTAGAGGCTCTGGAATCGGTAACTTCGGGGTCATAAGCTCAATCAATCTAGAGCATCCAACTCTCTAAAGACTCGGACAATCATAAGCATCATGATCTAGCTCTCAGGCATTTGACTCTTTGGGGATTTATGGATTACTCAAGTATGCATATTGTGGATTTCAATAAACAAGGGGCTAGGGATATGTATAACTATGTAAAGGACCAACAGTAGGGGAATGGAGAAGACCTTATGGTAATGCTATGATTCTATCAATGCTATGGATCCCATCATTGGGTAGGTGGTGGCATATCTCTGTTCAAATTTTAATTTAGACTAAGTTCATTTAAGTTTGAATTGTTTAAACCCTAGAAAATAAATAGGTAGGGTCATTTATATAGGATGTATGTTTTCCTCTTTCTAAAATAAATGACTAAACCTCTACAAATATTGCTCTTTCTTATAAGACGAGAAGGGCCATTGAGAAAGAATACTAACCTTTCTTCCTAGGAATCTTTCTTTTGGAGTTGAAACTGGGGAAATTGGTGGTTGAAAAAGAGTTGGAAACTCCTCATTCACTACTTCAAAACCATTGGAAGTTAACAAGAAATATGAGATATATCAAACCAGGCCTAAGGAGAGTACTGGATGATTAGAGGGAGTGACATCTGCGAAATGGTTCTAGTCATGTCATCCATTTTTTTAAAAGCGTGGCCAAATGCAAGATAATTAAACTCTTTTTTGATAATATCTTCAATGTTGTGTCAAGGTGCATAAGCATATGAAAGAGGTTCATCTTCCACAATTATGGAAAGGTCGTGGCCTTTTGGAGCACACCATTTGGACATAACAAGGGAAAGAAGCAGAAATCCAAAAATAAAATATGTGGGTTGAGTGTAAACATTATTAATGGTTTCAAATAACTCATGAAGGAGATAACTAGACCAATTTGGATGATCACCTCAGATGCAAGTTTCTACAACTAAGATGGCATCAAACAAAGATTATCCTCTGGTATAATGACACATGAGTTTGGTGGTGATAATTGTAGCAGCAGCGCGAACTGACATATTATTGACCATATCAAGAACAACTCCATGACATTTTCTAGTGGTTCCATAATTCTTATACAAATTATTTTCATCTATCTTCTTTCCACGTTTAGCAGTTTTCTGAAAATCCCAACCAACATCGGTACCATAAGTGGGAAGTCCTATGATTCTATAGATATGTATCGCATGAATGGGGTATTCTAAATCCAACCAAAGAGAACCCCAATGAAGTCAAATGATTAGTAACTTCGTGCAACAAATTACCTCACCATTCATGCCAAAAATAGGTAAGTCGTGCATAAGAATGAGAGTGGAATGCTTCAAGGGAAAGAAGAGTGGTCTAACTTTCATGGTAGAGTGGGCATTGGAATGGGTACTAGGCTCCATAAAAACATTGGTCCAAAGCACAAGTAACAAAGTATGATCACAAAGGTCATTATCAACAAGATGGGCTTTCTCATACTTCCCCAAGAGGTTGTCCTGGTAGCGCTACGAGAGTAAATAAGGTATGATTTGACAACAATTCTAACTTGGTGAAACATGGTTAAAGAATGTTGGGTATACATAAAACAAATAATGGGGAGAAAAAGGTAAGTGGTGACGTAGCGAGAGCGGAAACTAAGAATGCGAGAAAAGTAAAGATGAAAATGAAGACAAAAGTGTGGGAATATATAGAAAATTTGATGGGGTGGAGGACTTAGACATTAAGCACGAGAAATATGAATTAAACTTGAATTAATGATAGATGATTTGGACACATACTAAGGTGTGTCATGACATAACATAACATCTAACTGTAGAAGGGAGTATTATCGGGCATTGGGAGACAAATTTGGTAATTAAATTGAACGTGACTGGAAACAATGATAGATAAGACAAGCATTAATGACAATTTCAAGATAATATACTACAAAACTTCCCGACCACAATGGGTTGCAACCGAAAAGACAACAGACTTGCAAAAAAGACTGAAAGGCAAACTACTAACTTGTTGAAATACTTGTTGAGGAAGCTATCCTAACTCCTACGTACTACTCTCATGAAGGGAGGACACATTATTTAGAAGTTGGAACAAAAAAATAGGGCTTCAGGCGAGTGTCATTCAACCATCTAGAGAAAAGTGTACCATCTAATTGAGCAAGCAAAACAACCACAAAATATTTGATTTCCACAAAACAAAAAATGACCAAGCCAATGCATTTGGAGCTTATCATGATTCTTGTGATACTTTTTGTCATAGAGTAATACTTAGCCACCCACAGAAAATGATTTCTTCTTGATTTTTTTATTGTGCCAAGCCTTTTGGCACTCGTTCAGAACAAATTGATGAAAATAAGCAAGAAATCAGGACTCATCTAGCTATGATAATTCATGCACTCGTTCAAGAATGGACTCATCTTAAGAAATTTCATTTTCATGAGAAACAGAAATATTAGGAATAATAAACTCAACAGGAATAACAAATTCTTTCCCATAAACTAGTTCAAAAGGAATGTACTTTTGAAACCACTTGACTATAGTTCAGTTGACCCACAAAGTAGAAGGAACTCGTTCATCATAATCATCTTTGTTTGTATAGAAAACATTAGTAAGTCCTTTCTCTAAAAATTTATTAAAAGCTTCGATAGTCCCATTGGCTTTCGGATGATAAGGAGTTCTCTTATGGTGTTTCATCATGAAATTCTGTAGTAGAGCCTGGACAGTTTCATTTATGAAATGGGAATCTGGATCACTTTTAAGACTTCATGGACAACCAAACATGGTAATAATGTTTTAAAGGATAAACAAAGCATCCATATCAGTAGTGAAATCTTTAACTGGAGAAAATTCTACCCAATGAATCAAATAATCCACCATGGTAATTATATGCTGAGCACTCAAATGACAAGCAAGAGGATGAATAGGCCCAATGAAATCAACTACCCATTTCTAAAAAAAAACAAGATCTGGGACATGATGTAAAGGTATTTCATCGAAATGCAATGTTTGGCCAACCCATTGAAAGACATCACAAGTCTTTGCACATTATTTTGCATCCTTAGAGAGAGTCGGCTACCAAAGGCCAACTTGCAGAAATTTCTCAGTAGTAGCTTTCCCTCCAAGATGAACTCTTGCAACCCCACTGTGATATTTCCATAATACACCTACACCTTCATGATCAAGGATACAATGGCATAAAACTTGATCGACAACCATTCTATATAGTTGTCCTGCAATAACTTGATACCATATTGATCTAACTACCAAATGCTTCTTTTGCACCATAGTATAATCAGGAGGACATTGACCTATACCAAGAAAAGGGAAAAATATTCTAAGTAATTAGGGACAACTTCAATACGAAACAAATGAGCATTTGACAACTGATCATCATATGATCCCCCTCACTCTCGTAACTCTAACCTAGACAAATGGTTCGGCCCCACATTGGATCTTCCCCACTTGACAATCACTTTAAAAGTAAACTCTTGTAATAAAAATAACCATCGAAAAATTATTCCTTCAAGCACATGCTTATTAACTAAATATTTCAGCATTGGGTGGTCTATGACAAAATTGAATGGACCTCTCAGCAAATAATGTCAGAAATTTTGGAGAGAATATACCATAGATAAAGATTCCCATTCTCTAGTAGTATAATTCTTCTCCGCATTCAAATGTTTTCTACTTGCAAAATAGACAAGATGATCCATGTTTCCTTCACCTGGTTGTGTTATTATAGCTCCCAAGGACTTTCCAGGTGCATCAACATGGACATGGAATTGTTTGTTGCAGTCAGCGTATGCAAGAAAGGTGCATTGGTAAGATTCTCCTTCAATGTATCAAATGCAACATCACATTCACTAGACCACATGAAGCATTCAAATTTATTGAGAAGCTTCTCAAGTGGAGTTGTAATTGAAGCATAATTTCTTATAAACCTTCGATAATAATCAGTATGTCCCAAACTGGAACAAAAATTCCAGACGTAAGTGGGTGGTGTGAGATTCATTATTACCGTGACCTTGGAAATATCCAAACAAACTCCCTCCTTGCAGATGATATTCCCCAACAATGTTCCAAAAGGCAGAACAAAATTGCATTTTTTCAAGTTTAAAGATATTTGAAGTTGTCTGTACCTATCAAACATAACCCTGATCAATCTAGGATGATGCTTGAGAAAACTATAAACAATCCAATCATCCATGTAGACTTCAAGAAACTTATGTAAATATTCACAGAAAGAATCAATAACAATGCGCTAGAAAACAGCTCAGGAATTCTTCAACACAAAGGGCATGAAATTATAAGCATAGGATCCCCATTCAGTAGTTAAAGTGGTCTTCTTCTTATCTTCTTCTGCAATGTGAACATGGTGATACCCCAAGAAAACATCAGTAAAGAATGGGCTTCATTACCCCCAACATTATCGAAGACTTCATTGCTAAAAGCAATTGGAAGTGGGCCATACACACATTCATTATTGAGACTACGATAGCGAACACACACTCGAATTTTGCTTGAATCTGTCTTATCCTAGATGACAATGGGGCTTATCCATTCAACTTCATCAACCAATAATATAAGGCCAACAACTAGCATTTTGTCAATTTCCTTCGTTACTTTCTCCTTAACTTGCAGATTCAATCTGTAAGGCCGATGTTCAACTGGCTTCGTATCTGGATTCAATGTTATTTTCAACTCTCCCAAATCTCCTTTAATTCCCTTTAATTATCAAATAGAATAGGGAAATAAATCCTCATATTCTTTGAGTAGATCGAAAATTTCCTGAGTTCTTTGATCATCCCAATAGTCCCTAATAGAAGAAATCTTTGGTTTATCTTCTATCTCAATATTCATCATATTCAACTTAAGAGGTTTCAAGATGTGGAGCATCATGTATAGGATCCTATTTTATTTTCCATTCCCTTTAAACTCTTTAGAAGAAAAATGCCTCAACTCATCGAGGTCATAATTTGGATCTTTACTATCTTTGCTACAAATCACAGCTTCATGAAACCCCGAGTCATACCGGTGTGTAAAGTTTCCATACCAGTTGCATTTTGATAAAGCATCCCCAGCTGAAAAAAATAATCCTATGATATCTCTAAGGTCTTGCACTATCCTCCCATCAACATTAGAGAAGGAAAAGTCTCTACAGAATTGGGTAGACAACACCTCCCAATTTGTTGTTTGGCATCTTAACTACTCCTCCAAATACCAAGCTTGTGGAATATTTCCCAATGAATGGATAAATAGATGTGTCCACATTTCAGTTTCTAGGCCATGAACCTACCATATAGAACAACAATGCTCAACATGCTCTTGCAAGAAAGTACAACCATCATAAGCGGGGATTTTGCTACAAATCTCATTTGGAGGAATAAACTCATACAAAAGAACAACCTTAATGGTGCTCCAATATTGAAGTTGATCCGGATGGGCCGCCGACCAACTTGTGGGAGTTTCTTGCAAAGCAACACTCATTAAAGGAATATTTTGAATTTCTTCTATGAAAGAGCCAATTTCCTTATAAATTTACAACATAATTAGTACCATTAAAAATAGGATACTCACATAGCTCAATACTAATCCAATAGACACATCAAACAATGACACAATGTCGAGAATGAATTTCATGAGTTCCTTTTTTCCAATATTCCATCATAGCCTTCAAGCCAACTTCAATACTTTGAATACTCCACTAAATAATAGATCCATCTATTATGGGTTTAATATA
>APFE030936364.1:0-12225 GCA_000404065.3 Pinus taeda
AAAAATTATTATTTTTATTAACACCAAATGGTTCCCTATTTTATGACAATCACATCCCTCATTCCTATAACATATGTCCATGGAAATGAAGAGGTGGTTACCAAAAGCCCATTCACTTTTTAACAAATTCTTGATGGAAATGGTTCCATTAATAATAAATTAATAATGATCCTTTTATCGACACTATGTGTAAGTATTTCGTTCTTGTGATGTTACATACTCCCTCGCTTAATGTGAACACCTTCTTAAGTATTCATCTCTCCCTAGAACTTCAAATTTTACTCATGATATAACAATATAAACCACCAAAACGTTGATGCTTGCCCTTTAAAATTAAGTTTTTCATTCAAAGAAATATCAATAAGAAAAAATGATAATGTTATAAAATAAGAAAAATCAATAGTCATAAGAATTTATAAATATGAAAATATGTAGATTCTACTTTCCATCACTTCGTCATTACTCATATTCATAGAAGTAAAATAGAATCTCTACAACAACTTAATGTTACTTACCAATTACTCTTGGAATTCATGGTCACTTTTACGCAAGCACTTGAATGGTTTAATAAACCAACAATAGGGACCGTGTAATCTATGATCAGTAAATCCAACATAGTCACATTAGCCACAACCTTTTCCTTCAAATGAAATATTTATAAATATCACTCATTTATACAGTGTGAAGTGATATTTTAACAGTCGTACTTCCACAAGTATTCAAAGAGCACCAACCCTGTAGTCATCAAAATGATAAATCAATGCATCATATGCACATTGTCTTAGGTCCTGCCAAACACACCCACATAGTGCTTCTAAAAGTATTCAAAGAGTAGCTAGATATCTAATCATTTAAATGACCAATAAATGCACCAAGTGCATCTTGTCTTATACCCTACTAATACATTCCAAAAATTGGTAGTACAATAAAAGAAGTTACACCTCTAGTAATTCCTTTTCGAGTAGTAGGCTCCATTCCTATCGAGATGTACATAAAATATCTACAAAATTAAATAGAATTTTCATTTTTAACACAAAACATAATTGATTAGTTAATTTTTTCTGCTATGAAAACCATAATAGGCTAAAGACTGATCTTCCCTACCAATGGGAACTGGTTTCCAAAACCCGATTGTGTCTTTTTCACATTTGTAGAGTTCTTTGACAAGGACCATATGAGGTCTAGTACGAAATTCTATTGGCCAACCAACTTGAGAATTTCAATGACCACAAAGGATCCAATACAAGATTCATCTTGGTAGCGTCATGCCTATTCCTCTGACAATGTCCCATCTATGAGGAATTTTAGACCTTCTCAAACAGGCCCCAAAATCAAAATTGTTGCCTCAAGATTTTCCCATCTAAACATCATGGCCAACTCTTTTCCCTTACTAAGACTGTCTAACTCTAGGGAGAGGAAATTCGGGTAGGCAAGTGCCATCAACCCTTTGGTCAGGAAGCTATCATTAACCTAAGGCCTTTTAGCCTTTCACAATTGTCTACAACTGTCAGTCATGTAAATTTTTCTTTTTACATTCTTTCCCATAGTAATTTTTGTAACGAAACATATAAACATTATCATTAAAACGAAACAAATATTTATCTACATAATGTATTCACACTTGAGCCTCAATATAGGTCCATAATATCTAGATTGTTAGGAAAAATAACTTACATAAAAGTGGTATATGTTCCAAATTTTCTCATAATAACAATCATGAAACTTAGAAAAAAGATTACTGTATCATGATCTTATTTCTTTGCCATGTTCAAGAACTTGCAATCAAAGGTACGCATGCTTAAACCAATATTCCCTTTTCCAATCATAGTAGTTTTTGTCCATACAATATTGCCACACATAAAAATATATGAAAATATTTATTCCTATAAAACATTAATTTTTCATGAATGTGTAGGTGTCTATAATCATTTTGATAATAATCCAGACATCTCCAATTTCCCACATTATACTGCTACCAAAAAACCAACAAAGAAAGTAGCTATTATAATCACTTGTTTACAACTTCCAAAAACCTTAAATTAAAACCAATTCATGCATATAATTTTTAATAATTATTCATCCAACACTAACTAATTAATGATACTAACCTTCTTCATGCAACCATGACACGACTCAATCAACAACTAGCTATTACGGTGAAGTCTCGTTACTTAACTCATTGTTTATTTTTAACATCTAAAGGAGTTCTTTTAGTGTTCTATTAAAACACTCTATCGCCCTCTTTAAGGGAATTGTCCATATTTTACACTGTTGCATTTATTGTTTACAAGTATTGTATGGTATGTTTAGTCATGTTCATTAAATTTATGAGTAATATTTTCATATATGCAAAGGTTGGTAGTCAACTCTCACTTTCACTGGTGAGTACTCAAGATTATTCATATGTGAAACAAAGGTTTTATTGTATTTTATCGTCATCAAGATTCAAATATCATGAGCACAATTTTGTAGGAGACTTCATTAATTACTATTCTTCCATGTAGCTATAAACATCCATCATGCATCTCATTTCAAAAGCAGTACACTGCATATTTTAATATGTAGATTGTTAGAATAATACCTTAGTTGATGCCCACTAGTATCATACCTAAAAAAAATTTCCACTTACCAATTCCCAAAAGGTGTCAGTGCTACAAGATTCATCTTTGATACAACCTCTAACATCGCCCGATAACCTCACATTAAAAATCCATGGAGTTAGAATTTTTTACAAAATTTACACATGGATAACTATTCAAATTACCATTCGAGACTCCTCATTAACAATTAACAACCATTATTGTATGATATTAACATCAATTTTCTGATGTATCATTGCATCAATTCATTGATTATTTTAACTTAGTTAGTTAATCACATTCCTGATAATATGCACAACACATCATGTAAGGAATCAACATCAGAAAAATGGAAGAACATGAAACTGCATCATTAGATACCGATATACCATGGAAACCATGTAGGGTGAAAACCAACAAATCTTTAGTTTTATTATTAATGGCTGGTGAGGATATTCACCCCTCACTCAATGGCTTGTTAGGGAGTCCATCCCTTAACCATTATTATAAAATATTAAAAATAAATATAATTTAAATAGAAAAAAGATATTACAATCATCGTGATATCATTTTCCCACAAATATTCAATCTTTAATATCTTGTGCCTAGTTATTAAATCGGATGGACCACTTGTAACGCACACATCCCAATTTGCATGGACCATTAGTTTTTCACTTGCAACAATGTTAAACATAATCTATCATTTTCACAAGTCACCATCATTTCCTCTCATTCTTGTCATGAGCACTCCTTGATAGCATGATTAGATCAAATATTAATCATCCAATAATAGATATTTATTAGTGACACTTCAATGTCTATTCATGTGCATACATAAAACATAAACATAATTTCATGAAATGCTTTCCTTAGCATCATTGCACATGTATTTGTCCCATTCATATCACTATCAAGAATCATCTTTCGAAAAAAACACTAACATAATATTGCATGCACTCTCATATTCTTTCCATAGGAAAGCTAACATACTAGATATTATTTCTATCCATGCAAATGAATATCAATCCTTAAGATAAATAGCCCAAAAGAAATTTTCCTTGTGCCTACAATTATGTTTTCTTTTCAAACGGGTTCAAATGCATACATCCATTCTTTCATGCATATAAAGAGATGTTTTCCTCTTACCAAAACATCTATCTAAATAACTATAAATAATCTTGTCCCAAAAGAAATCTATTACCATAGCTTATCCTTTTCCCAAAAGAAGGCTAACACAACCAATATTACATGATCACAGCTCTCTTTTCTCCCGAAATCTAATACCAAAACTATATCTTTCCATGCATGCGAGTGCATATGTTTCTCTAAATAATATTACAAAAGGAATCCTAAATCAATAAATCATGCCATTACTAGTTTTACTTTCTAAGAATCTAATTCAACAATGGATGAAAGGACATGTTTTTCACTTCTCTTCTTTTTTAAGAGTTCTAACACAATAATTATATTATTTCCATACAGTAACAACATATATAACAAAGCAAAAAACAACGTGCTCTTTTTCGAGAACACTAACACACTAACTAATATTTTATTTACATAAACACCTATTCTCTTCAAGTGAGATAACATCATGGCTATTGTTTTGTGCTCCTCTACAGATAATTTTTTTCCAAAACAATTCATAGTAGTTGTTCATTCTATCCATGCAAAAACACATATTACATTTAAATAAAGTAAATTCCTGGTATCTACTCTTTCATGCATACAAACAAATAAATTTTTTCAAGAAATCAAAAGTATAATGGCTATTTTTCTTGCATGCAACCTTATTTTTTCTTTTTTCAAGAAATTTAACTCAATGATTGTTGCTCTATCTCTAAACCATGAATCCCTTTCATCTATGACTCCATCCAAATATAGGTCAACCATGGCTATAACCCTGCGTAAAAGTAATTCAAGATTACGAATCAGTTATTAACTGATTCTTGATATTTGTAAAACGAATTGAGGGAAATGAAGAGAGGGATCTTGGTAAAAAAGGAAAACCGCTTGTCTGTCGATGGGGAGAGTGTGAGACTGAATATATGATATGATGATGGTCGTGCGTTCGATCGATATCTTTGATGGAAGAGTGTGAGACTGAATATTTTGAAGGTCGTGTGTTCGATTGAGACTGAGTATATAAAGATCGTTTGTTCTATCTGTATCTTTGTTGAGAGAGCGTCAGACTGAAGCTCTTTGAAGGTCGTGTTGGATCGAGGTGCAACGCACCTACCACTTCATAACAATACTTCCAATCACGCTGAGCAAAGGGATCAGGAGGGCGCTCATCGAAAGATCTCTATAATAGTGAATCTGAGCGACGAGAGTGCTTTGGCAGTGAAAAGGGCCATGGTTAATTCCCTCTACCCGGGCGATAACGTGATTTTTCTCCATGTTAAGCTGACCAACATTCTAAATGGGACCGATTGGGGTTCTATCGGTTTATCCATTAAGGACAACAACAACGAGTTAGTTCTTCCAGAGATCAATCTTTATTGAACACATGAATGTGGATGCAGATGTAAAGTTGAGTTGGGAACGCTTCTCCACGATGGGCGTGAACTCTCAAAGCCACTGCAGATCCGATTTAGCTTCCAAAGCAACAGTGATGGAGGCAAGGAGGTTGCCAAGGAAAAGATAAGTAACTCTATTCTTTATAGAGAATAATCAGTTGTGTTTTATTAAACAGTTGGAAAATATCATGGGGTTGATTTCTGCAGTAAAGATTGATTGTTTATATGTTTTTCTTGGTAGAGAAAACATGAAAATGCATGCAGTTAAAGAATGAATATTCTTGGTAAAGAAAATGTTTTAATACATGTAAAAGATTGATTGTTTATATGTTTTTCTTGGTAGAGAAAACATGATAATGCATGCAGTTAAAGAATGAATATTCTTAGTAAAGAAAATGTTTTAATGCATGTAAAAGATTGATTATTTTATATATTTTCTTAGTAAAGAAAATAGGTAGTTCCTCCTAGAAAGACTATATGTGAGCCTTGTGTGAGAAATGTTTGTCTCTTGTCATTTTCTTGGAATAAAATCCTTGCTAAATATAGCCAAAGTATCTTCTTGAGAAAAGAAGATGAGGCATATAAACGTCCCGAGGACATAGCATGAAAGGTGGCTAAGTTTTCTTGAATTAAAATATGTATTTTTATTTGATAAAAGTTTCTTGGAAAATATATATATGCTAATTGCATTATGATTCTAGTTAGTTTCTAAGTTTTAGTGAAATGATTATGCATTACATGCATGATAAAGATAGCTAAAGATGTGCTTCTAGGCACATAGATATTCATCTCTAACTTTCTTGAAGAAAGAGCATATTATATATATACATAAATATGGTTTCATTCTAGAAGAGTGTGCATACTTCATGTATGAAGATGAAAGATTTTATGAGGGTTTTCTTGAAAATAAAAATAGAGGTTCTTTCCTTTAAAGACACATTAGAATAGTGTTCATTCAAGAACCAAAATCCTTACTTGTTTTACGAAAAGAACTATGTACATTGAAGTAAAGTAATTGTGTTAGGAAAACACATGTTGCATAATGGTAGCTATTGTGACTTTGGAATTATGACTCTATGTGTGTACATAGAGAAAGTGATCATGTTAACTTTCTTGAAGACAATAATCTTTTGAAGAGATTTTCTTGCTAGATGAGTTGTGTTGATTTCTTGATCTTGGATGGATAAGTAAATCTTGTTTTTGTATCTTGATTTTTATGCATAAAGTTGGATATATTTAATAATTCCCTGAAAGGGAAGATAGAGAGATGAGGTTAAAATGACTTTCTTTAAGAAGAAGTATGTCATTTGTTGTATGAAATGATAGTAGTATTCTAGTGAAGGGAAAATGCGTTGCATATATTAAAAAAAGGCTATTATGATAAGCTAATGTATGCACAAAGAATAGTCATTGTGACATGGAGTTATGTTCTTTGTATGTTAGAGAGACTATGTTGAGTTCGAAAAATAACTATGTGAAAAGAACATATGTGCTTAAGCATAGAAATAATAGTTTATCACATGTATGAAGATGTAATGATTTTGTTATACATTTTAGTAGAACTAAAGAGTTAGATCTCTTAAAGAGAATTATGCATTAATGTAAATAACCATTGTGGAGGTCAAACAATACTTACTAGAGTATATGTACTGGCTATATAGTATGTCATGCTTGCTCATGCATATGAGTAGAGGTTAAAGATCTCTTTTAGAGGTTGCTTATTGATTGATTAATATGATATCTAATCTTGTTTCCAAGCTTGTTGAAAACTACATTGACAGGAAACGATGGCGGATGGCGCCAAAGGAAAGTCATGTTTAACCTTGTGGCAGGAAAAGGATTAATGGACCATGCAGATGAGTTTGCGTAGCAGGGTCGTACATTGCTAAAACAATCATGCCACAAGGGATGTTGTATGTGGCGGTATGTAAGTAAAGATTACATGGAAACAGTATTAGCTTATAGCTAGTTATGTGGCAACTTAATGATAATTCATTGTAATGATTTTATGACAATGGTTAAGGGATGGAATCCCTTGTAAGCCATTGAGTGAGGGGTGAAAACCCTCACGACCGTTTAATAATAAGATTAAATGTTTGCTGGTTTTCACCCTACGGGGTTTCCAGGGTATATTGGTGTTCAATGGTGTGATTGCCTTTTGTGTCAGATTGATGATGATGAATCCTTGATGTTGATGGTTCTTTATTAGATGGCGTGATCATATTGTCCAAGTATGAGATTAATTAATATGTTTATGGAAATCATGAAATGGATGCAAGGATTCATGAGACAGTTTATGTTATTACACTACCACAATGGTGGTTAATGGTTATGAAACTTACTGTCTTTTATGGCAATTTACTTGATGTACTAATGAATATTATAACTAATGGTTAATGATGAATTATGGAGTTGTGAATTGGATAATTACTTGTGGTAATTTGTATAAAAAATTCTAACTCCCTACTTTTACATGCGAGGTTACCGGGGTACGTTACAAGTGGTATCAGAGCTAAAGGTTGCAGTACTGGCGCCTTTGGGAATTGGTAAGTGGAAAAGAAATTGAGGTACGCCACTAGTGGCATTAACTCAGGTATGTGTTTAACCATTCACATATTGACTTGTGTAGTACACTACCTTCGGCATGATATGTGTGAATCATGTTTATAACTGCTTTGAGTAGTAAGTAATAAAGTTGTTGCATAACTATGTTCATGACATTGGATTCCTGATGAGGATAAGAGACAATGAAACGTTTGTCGCACTTAAGAACAATATTGAACACTCATTACACTTATGAAAAAAAATCTTGAACACTCATAGACGAAAGTGACAATCAACAACCCACTTTCGATTTGCAAATATGGCGATAATAATGATGTATTTATTAAACAGGATTGATGTTGCAATGAACTAATTTTAATGAGTCAATGCATGAATGTAAAATACGGGGATGTCCTTGGATTTGATGATATAGTGTTTAAGAGACTGTGCAAGACAAACAGGGGCAAGAGCGAGTGCATGCGCAACGTCCACCCGAAGACAATCATAAATATTTGCCAGTTGTGGTGCATGGAATAAATATTCAAAGGGAAATATCAAGACGGAGCCGGAGGAGGAAATAATTGGTACTTATGGCAATGCTTTGCACTTCAACCCTCATTTTGGACCCCCTGTACATGATTTCTCATCTGTGAGGCCCTCGTCGAGCTCCGTGGTGGTGTAGCATAATGAAGAGAAAAATTGAAGAGTGGTTTTGACATCAGGATCCTGCAGTATGGACGCTGCCAGGAAAAAGATAAGTATCTTGCTCGATTCTCTTAAATTAAAATATGTGCATGTTATTATATTTACAATATTGCATTCTGAGAAGATAGTTCTCGTAAGTTTTGTTCCGGGTTTTCCAGATTTGTAATTGTCTATTTCTGTGCTATTTGATATGGATATTTTGGCATGCAGTAGAAAACTTTATCTGCTTGAATCAACTTGATTGTAATAACTATTTTTTGATTCAGTCTTGTCATAGATGTTTGAAGATGATTGGTAGTTGAGATTGGTTAGTATTGTATGACTAACCAATAGAACTTATATGCATTAATTGCATTGGATTTAAGATTATTACAATTCGTAAACAAGTGATGGTTTGATTGGTGTCACATGCGTGGAATGTGTGTATGATGATTCTTACTCTCTCTGTGCTATAGTTCCAGTTGTTTATGAGAAGGGTTCTTAATTTTATTCACCATGAGAATGCTTGATGAATAGTATATGCTTATGTCTTAATAGACTTAATGATGTTTCCCTCTAATTCTTTGAGATTCACTAGCACAGTATGTGTTTATATTAATCATTACTTGTTGTGAGATAAAAATCATTTGAGCATCTATTTAATGATGGTTGAATTTATCTCTACTATGGGAATGATGGATTCTTATACATGTTGCATTCTAGTGTGAAGTTAATTGTAGAGGCATGTTCAGTGGGTAACATTTCTAGGACCCATTCATGGTAGAATTACATGTGACAATTATTCAGAAATAGACTACCTGTGTTAATAAAGTTATTAGTAAACTCTAACTACCTTCCCCAACTGTAGAGGCTTTCAAAGGAAAAAGGAAGCAAGAATAAGGGAGAAGACCATGCTGTAGGGACAGACGGAGAAGGAAAAAGAATTGGTAAGTCTGGTGATGACCAAGTAGCGCTTGATGTGCATGTGAGTATTCCTTGGACCATGCTTAAGGAGTTGGAAAATGATAACTATAGTTTGTTGATGTTAATGATTTTCGTAATGTCTCCTTGAAGTCATTGTTCGGAAATGGTCACATAGTAGTGATAAGATAGTTGTTGCATCTAACATCAAGTGGTAACTCTAGTGCATGTGTGACACTTAGAGGATCGTGCTTCTAATTGCATAAGTAAAGGAATTGCTTCCAATAAGGGTAGTTTAATTAGTTAGCTATGCATGTTGAACCAATGGTTGGTCAGAACACCTTGATTATTCTTAATTATATTAATGATGCATGGCCAATGCTAGCCATAGTAAACGTAAGATAATATTCCATTAATGATGGTATGGATTAAGACAACAGACTATGGGAAATTGGAAATGTTTAGATCATTAACTCAACTATTCTTGACAATTATACTTGCATATGCTATATTGTATGCATGAAAAAAAACTTGGAAATTGAATACTTGTTAACTGATGCATATTTATAACTAACGTTGCTGATGGGATTAAGTAGAGGTAGCTTAATGGCAACAAGAAAAATCATCACATAAATCGTTGCAATGTGAATTGCAATCATAAATGAGAAAGAATAAAGTTATATGATATGCATGAATTGTGTTATTTAGAATCTGAGTGCATACAACATGTTTGAGAAATATGTTTCCCATCAATCTAGATGTTGTGGACCCATGATGAGGGTTAAGTGTAAATGCATGGTGTGCAAGCATGTATATTTTGTTGATGATAATGTTCATATGGTTCATTACGTAAATTACTTTGGGAAAGAATGATAAAAGAGAAATCTAACATGCCAGACAGTTGCAGATAGTTGTGAAAGGCTAGAATGCCTTGGGTTGATGATAGTTACCTGCCGGGAGGGGTTGATGGTACTTGTCTGCCCGAGTTTGGGTTGATGGCAGCTACCTGCCCGGAGGGGTTGATGGTACTTGTCTGCCTGGATCTCCTCTCCATAGAATTCTTGAGCTGGTTGGCCAGTGGAATTCCATGTTAGACCTGGTAAGGTCTCTGTCAAAGAAACTGTCTAGATGTGAAAATGACTCGATTTGGTTGTGGAAACCAGTTTCCATGAGTTGGGAATTCTTTAGCCTATTGTGGTTCTCATAGCTAAAGGAATTAACTAATTGGCTATATGTTGTGTTAAAAATGAATTTTACATATAGTTGTGTGAAATATGTTATACACATTTAACAGGAAATGAGCTTAGTGCTCAATAAGGAGTTATTGGGAATTTTAATTCCTTTATTGTATTATTAATCTTGTGAACGTCTTAGTAGGGGCTAAGACAATTTTCAAATGATGCAGTAATTGACTGTTTTGATGATTAGAGAGCTAGGCGCTCTTTTGGTACTTTTAGAAGTACTTTTTGGATGTCTTTAGTGAGAATCATTTCAGTGTGCTTGTGGAGCAGTGATGAGCTCTTTAAGGTACTTGTAAAAGTACCGTGATTTAAAAGTCATCTAACATTGCACAATTGACTGATAGTTAAAAGTATTTCATTTGACTCAGAATATTGTGACTAATGCGATTGGATTTGTTAGTCATACATTACAGGAATTACTTACCATGGAGGGTTGATGGGCTGCTCAACCACTATTCAAATGCTTACGTGAAAGTACTCATGATTTTCAAGAGTAGATGGTAAGTAATGGTAAGTTGACATAGAGAATTGTTTATTATGAATTTGAATAAGGGTCAAGTGATGGCAATCAGAACTTTCATATTTTGCAGTTATAAATGCTTATGAATATCGATTTTTCTTATGTTATGACATTACAATTTTTGTTTATTGTCATTTCTTGGAATGAAATATCTGATTTTAAAGAGCAAGGATCACATTTTGTGTGGTTTAGATGGTATATCATGAGTAAAATATCAAGTTCCGACGAGAGATGAACACCGAGGACGGTGTTGTTGTTAAGGGGGAGAGTATGTGATATCCCTGTCATAAATAACCCTGCGTAAAAGTAATTCAAGATTACGAATCAGTTATTAACTGATTCTTGATATTTGTAAAACGGATTGAGGGAAATGAAGAGAGGGATCTTGGTAAAAAGGAAAACCGCTTGTCTGTCGATAGGGAGAGTGTGAGACTGAATATATGATATGATGATGGTCGTGCGTTTGATCGATATCTTTGATGGAAGAGCGTGAGACTGAATATTTTGAAGGTCGTGTGTTCGATTCAGACTGAGTATATAAAGATCGTTTGTTCTATCTGTATCTTTGTTGAGAGAGCGTCAGACTGAAGCTCTTTGAAGGTCGTGTTGGATCGAGGCGCAACGCACCTACCACTTCATAACAATACTTCCAATCACGCTGAGCAAAGGGATCAGGAGGGCGCTCATCGAAAGATCTCTATAATAGTGAATCTGAGCAACGAGAGTGCTTTGGCAGTGAAAAGGGCCGTGGTTAATTCCCTCTGCCCGGGTGATAACGTGATTTTTCTCCATGTTAAGCTGACCAACATTCTAAATGGGACCGATTGGGGTTCTATCGGTTTATCCATTAAGGACAACAACGACGAGTTAGTTCTTCCAGAGATCAATCTTTACTGAACACATGAATGTGGACGCAGATGTAAAGTTGAGTTGGGAACGCTTCTCCACGATGGGCGTGAACTCTCAAAGCCACTGCAGATCCGATTTGGATTCCAAAGCAACAGTGATGGAGGCAAGGAGGTTGCCAAGGAAAAGATAAGTAACTCTATTCTTTATAGAGAATAATCAGTTGTGTTTTATTAAACAGTTGGAAAATATCATGGGGTTGATTTATGCAGTAAGGATTGATTGTTTATATGTTTTTCTTGGTAGAGAAAACATGAAAATGCATGCAGTTAAAGAATGAATATTCTTGGTAAAGAAAATGTTTTAATACA
>APFE030936367.1:0-22071 GCA_000404065.3 Pinus taeda
GTATGAATTGTAGTTTAATATTAGTTTTATTTTCTGAAATTAGATACAGATGCTCAAGTTGTTTATGATTACCTCTCGAAAGCCAGAGTGAGTCGAATGGTGAGGGGTCAGAATATGAGTTGATGTAATTTGATTTTAGCTTTACTTTACTTGCAATTTTTTGATTTCTTTGAGTGCAATAGCTTAACTTTTATTTCCGTATTTAGACAAGAAGTAGAGGCAGTGATTTCATGATCAATATTTCATCTTTTGTTTGATTTAAAGTAGCTACATATTTACACTTTTGTTTAAGTACTAATTCCATCAATAACATGTTTTGAGATCTTTTGAAGTGCTAAGTTTTGGAAGTTACCATTAGGGACAAACCTTGTCTTGAAATATACATCCATACTTGACCTTTAAAAGTATTTTTAAAACCTTAGAATAGGATTTCCATCTGCATTAGACACTTTAGGAGATCAACAAAAACAAAACCCTAAAACAAAATAAAATCTATAAAACAATGAAGTAAGAAAAAGGTTAACTAAACACATATGGTGCACCACACTTCATCAGTTTACGATACCCGGATTGATAATTTATGTAGAGCAATTTAAGACGTTAAATTGACTAAACATTTTGGCGCCATTGCTGGGGAAGTGTAATTAGGAGACCTTATTTCTTACATCTAAAAAAAAAATAATAATTCTTGAGTATGCTCTCCTCCTACACTTCGTGTGATCTAGAGGATCAGAAAAAGGATTGTTAAATAATTTTTTTTTTAATAATTCTTGAGTATGCTCTCCTCCCGCACTTCATGTGATCTGGAGGATCAGAAAAAAAATTGTTATGTAAAAAAAAAAAAAGGAGACAAAATAAACTTCATCATTTCAATTGATTCAATAAAAAAAAAATGAAACTCAACTGCTTTGATAGGTTCAAATAGTCCAAAATTGACTAGTTATGGTTTGTAGTGGTCCTCAAAACACTGTATCCTGTTTTAATAAGGTTTTGCAACTTAGCTGTGGAATGTGGCCTGATTCCGCAGCTAGTTGAGAATTCCGCAGCTGATTTCAAGGTTTAGCAGGTTACAAGCGTCCAATGAAAAAACTGACCACATGGGCATCTCCAGAATTGTCTTGACATGGATCCTATCCTACTCACCCAGCTCAGAACAATACAGAACCAGCCTAAGGCATCAGTCAAAGTCTTGTTTTTAACATGTTTTCTTTAAAGACTTTGCTGCTTGAAATTGAAAATCATTAATCCTTCTTATGACTATCTTGAGTCCTAGCTTTCACTGTGGCTTCAGTAGGAAAATTTGCATCCCTGTTCAAGTTTTGACCTTAAAACAAACCTGCAAAAACATTACAAAAATAAAAATAAAAATAAAAAATAAATAAGAAAATTCATTGTTTTGTTCAATGAATATATATTATATTTCTTTTGAAAGTATAACATATTAAATTTTTTAAACCAAATCAACTTAAAAAAAGTATATATATATAAATATATTAATAATATATATATATATATATTATATATATAAAATTGGAAACCGACAATATGAACAAATTGAGCTACGATCAACTAAATGATGTGTTTCAACATTTACAATGCTATACGATGAAGCATCTTCCTTTTACTCCATTTTAATATAAAATGTCTGCCCATCTTTTCGCAATATTATCTTGCCATCAACAACTACGTTTCATCCTGTAATCAAAATGTCATGTACATCAAAAAGAAGGATTCTGAAAAGAAGATAATTTGGGAGAAAAGCCAAACATTAGGCATCCAATAATAAAAAACCACTTCATGCGTGTTGACTCCAAAGCTTATTCATCACTATTGCAGGGATGCGACAAGACAAGGGCATTACTAGAAGGAAAAACTCTCCACGGCCGCATTGAAAAAAAATTGGATTGAAGCAAGAAATTTTTAACATGTATGGTAAATGCAGAGAATGCACAAAGTCATATCATCCAACCACTAATTCGAAAATTTTACAGGCCGAATGCAGAACAATAAACATATTAACTCAGAAAAACGTAAACAACTGAAAAATGTCAAACTTCACACGCATGATTTGGCCAAAAGGAGATGAATTTGAAGAAAAGAAAACATGGGTTTTTTCACCTGCTGGGTCAGTTAGATAACCCAGAAACCGTTTGAAGACATTTGTGGCGGTCTGGGAGAAATCCTTGGTTCTTGGGAGCCCATTTTTGCCTGCCGCGTGTAAAAAACAGATTTTCAATTAGATGAATAGATTGTGATTTAATTTGGCGTCGCTGAGAGGGGGAATTCTAATTTGGTTATGTGTTCACCTACTCTACCACGTATTCCACCCTTTGCCACCATGTCTTCTGCCCTTAATGCCACCCGTTTGCAATTCATTAATGCCTGTTAACAACAATTCCAATTTAAGACGACTCTCCATTACGTGATTTGGTTGGGTGCGGCTCTTCACAACATCAATCTTTTTTCAATTGATGATTATGGTAATGGGCAGCATGGAGACCCTCTTATAGACCTGACAGACTCACCCAGATATATATCCTCCACGCTTAACTCAAGTTTGGAAATATTCTCACACTCCATTTGTGATTGTGGATCGTGGTTGATTTGACTACGGCTTCTTTCAGCCGCACAAAATCCACAGCCGTTTTATAAACGTGCTTGCATCCATTCTACAGCCACCCAACATTAAAAATTGTCGGATGCACTCTCTCCCCCTACTGTTCTATTGACCTCACGGCTTCATTTCCACCGTGCTCACATAAGCCTTCACCCCATTTTGTTCTTTGTTCCGCTTCATTCTGTGTACCTATTATCTAATATCCGCTTATAGTTATTGGTCTCCTTCATAAACCCTGACTATCTCTGCTAATTCAGACGAGTTTTAAAGAACAGAAGGAAGGATGGGATGGTTGTTGAGGGCAGAACCAGAGGGACCCAAATTTATTGAAGGATATCCGTAAGTGAAAGATATATTGAAGAAGGCCAGGTGGTTATGTTTTATCCAGAAATTCAAAGGCTACCATAAGGAGGTTACAAAGGCCTTTGCAAGGTCTTTTGATGGACTAGAGGTGGAAATTGGAGACCTAAAATTCACAGTAACTGAAGCGTCAATAGCAGCTGCCACAGAACTTCCCCAGGGAGGTGAACGCTGGTTTAAGAACTGGGGCATTGGTGATGAAGCTTGGAGAGTGATCTTATGTGACCCAGGTATGGATGTCACCATTTTCAAAAAGGAAATTCTTGTTCATGTTTTAAAAGAAGAGTGGGCTAGCTTATTGTTAGTTATTCAAAAATTTATTCTCTAACTTCTACTTTGTCTACGTGTGTCATTGCTTACATCCTCCACATTTTTTTTCTTTTCCACGCACACAGCCACTCCATTTCACAGTATTTTCTACACTATGTTTTCATTAGCTGCGGAATCCAGCCACTTTCCGCAGCTAATTCAACTTTCCGCAGCTGGCTCAACTTTCCGCAGCTGTTTTTTTTAAACTCTAGGTTGCAGGTGTCATTAAGCAAAACAAGTCACATGGGTAGCTAGGGGAATGTCATTACATGAATGGTGTCCTATTCATTTGATCCAATTTGATGAAAAGGACCCTGGTCAAAGGGAAGTCAAATCGTGTGTTATCACTAAGTCGCCACATTAAGTCGTCGCATGTCAAGAAAAAAAAATAATAATTTTGAATCAATGAAATGAATAAGTTATTTGCTCACTTTTCTAAAGGTATTGATTAATTTTGGATTGATGATGAAAGATGAATGTTTAACTTTGTATTCAAGATTTTTAGCTACAGAAATCGTGCACACTCTGCAGCTGAAGTCCAATTCCGCAGACTAAAAAAAACTTCATTGTTCAAACCAACCTAAATTTTTCATACGAAATCATATTTTGATGATTTAAGTACCATTGGCAAGATCTCAACAAGATCTACACAATGAGAAATCCATCATTATATTTTGAAATGGAAAATAGTGAAATAAATTGCTGAAAAGATGCAACATTCAACTTGGGGCACCAATTCCAAAGCAAGTATAAATTCTTTTGATTTTTCCTTTGAGAACTTGTTTCATTAATACAAATTCTTAGTTTTGTGTGTAAATATCATAACTAGAGAGATTGATCACCTCTCTTCTTTGATAACCTTACATTCCATTGCAGAAGAAGTATTATTTTTTTTGCAGGTTCCAGGAGGAAGGACAAATGACTACAAGAGAATGGTGTCTCTCTAAGAGGCCAATTTGTTTCATAAGAGGATGATCAACAACAAAGAAGAAATATGTTGATGCCAAATCAGATCCAAACACTTGAAAAACTTTCAGATACTATTGTCTCCATCATATCCATACTTCATAATAAACCACTCACCTCATTCCACTTCATACTTTCCATTTACATTCACATACACTTTCCATCTCTTTTTGTCCATTCATAATCCACAAATAAAAGCAAGAGGCTCATTCACATGCTTATTTCCCATTGCCATTTCTGCTCTCCATTGCCATCTTTCATTTTCATCTTCCATTTCCTGTCATTTTCATTCCGCAAATAAACCCTGCTTCAATGCAAATTATTGAGTCTATAGTCCTTTGAGTCTAAGTTCTTTGTAAAAACACTTTGAGGCTTGCATGCCTTAATGGAAAGTCCTCATGCTAACAAACAATGGGAATACATTAATGTCCCTTGTTCATTAGATCTTCTAGGTGACTCAACATCGACAAATTCATTTGTACCTATCAAGATGTGTTTGGGCATCTTGACTCTCATTGTCATCAATGGTGAGAGTGATCATGTTGACTAGTGGCATCCATTAATAGCCACTAAGCCAACAATTTCCTATTATGTTCGACATCAGAACATTTTTTCACATAGTAGGAATTGTGCCAACGAGTTTTGAAGACATAAAGACTATTATTTTAAGCATTTTGGAGCATATTCAACAAGTTTTAGTAGAAGCAATAAAAAGTCATCTTATCTCTTTATCCATGTCTCCTCTTGTTCAATCACTTCAAGAAGAATATGATTAGAATTTTGCAGCCACCACACATACAACTCATCCATTCCAAAGGGTAAGTGAAGGTACGTAGTTTCTAAATTTTGACCATAAAATTCCATAAAAGCTAGAATGATAATTGTTGGAAAAACATTCCTCTTCCTCATTTCATAAAATTGCCAATACCATCAGTTGGGGGGGGGGATACATTCATTTTCATATTTTTCCATATCCATATCATATTCAGCTGCCCACATACTTCCAACATATATTAATTATTACATTGTTATTATGAGCATACAATGGCTTTTGAAAAAGTGCTTAAAGGATAAATTGGATACAAACAAAATCATGGTTGTCACACAAGAACCAACCATCATGCAATCCAATAAAGATATACTTTGCAACAATAATCAAAATATCATTATGCAAAGTTCAAAGATCAAAATAGAAGGAAACAACAACAAAAAATGGTTGTAACACAAGACCAACCATGTTGCAATTCAAGTAAAACACTTTTCAAAAATATGAAGTTATCAAATGATATCATGCAAAGTTAAGCCAAAGCTCAAAGATCAAAAGAGTTAATGTAATATATATTGCATGAAGACATGCAATAGCTTCAGTTGGGGGGTATGTTGAGTCTTGAAAATGTCATTCATTTCCATTACACTTTCACTATTATGTCCATTATATTCCATTTCACTACTATGTGACCACATTCATCCCACTTTCATTATCATTGGCCCACATTTATGTTTTTCCAATCTTTATTAATTCTAAGCCTTTTAAGTGAATTTGTGGTTAAAAATTAGGAAATAATGTGCATAAGCTTATACCTAACCAATGGGTTGAGATTGTTGACATGTTTAGGTTGAAAGGAGGCTTCTAGAAGACCCTTATGTGGCACTCTAAGGCCAAATTCGAATTTGAGTGGAAAGAATCATGGGATCATGAGGATATGTGTCACATCTCCTAATTGTATTGTAACTCTAAAAAGACATGTGTCTTATCAGTTCCTATTTTGATTAGGACCCTAGAGGTAGAGGGAGAGAGATTCATGGACTCTCATTAATGAGATGGCTCTCATCTTTTTGTATAAATAGGAGATCTCTCTCCTTCATTTGTTAGCTTAGAGCTTGGAGTCCTTAAGTCTTAGCTTGTTAGTTCTTTAGCTTGGAGTTTGTAGTTTTTCCGTGATGGCTTTTGAAAGCTTTAGAGAGCTTTGTTGTACTTTGCAATTTTGAAGAATTTGAATAAAGCTTTGATGTTCTCAACATAGAAGGAGATGTGAAGTAGATGTCATGGAGCATATTATAATGTAAGGTAGAGTAGATTTCATTTTGTAATTTTTCTTTGATTTCATTATGTCATTTGATTGCTTTCAAGTTTGATAGATTAGATTTTCCATTCATGCAATTTTAATTCATGTAAGTGTGTTCAACCGGATGATTGTAGATTAGTTTTCTCTTTATATGTTTTTGCATCAACTAGTGACATGAGATTAACCTCTCTGCTCACTTTGCTTTTCTTAGTTTTTTTTTTAATTCCAGTTCTGTTTTGATTTCAGTCTTCTTTACTTGCTTTGTTAGTTAGTTTAGAAATCAACTTGTTCATATCATTGACATTTACCTCTGAAAGCCATAGCGGGACTACTGGTGAGGGATTGGATTATGAATGTGTGATTTGATTTTAGTTTTACTTTTCTGCAATTAGATATTAAATTGCTCATATCATTGATAGTTATCTCTGAAAGCCATAGCGGGACTACTGGCAAGGGATCGAATTATGAATGTGTGATTTGATTTTAGTTTTACTTTTCTGCAATTAGATATTAAATTGCTCATATATTGACGGTTACCTCCGAAAGCCATAGCCGGACTACTGGCGAGGGATCGAATTTTGAATGTGTAATTTGATTTTAGTTTTACTTTTTTGCAATTAGATATTAAATTGCTCATATCATTGACTGTTACCTCCGAAAGCCATAGCGGGACTACTGGTGAGGGATCGAATTATGAATGTGTAATTTGATTTTAGTTTTACTTTCCTTGCAATTTTTGATTTGTTTGAGTGCAATAGCTTAACTTTTATTTCCGTATTTAGATAAGCAGCAAAGACAATGATTTCATAATCAATATTTCATCTTTTGTTTGATTTAAGTAGCTGCATATTTACACTTTTGTTCAAGTATTGATTTGGTCAATAGCATGTTTTGAGATATTTTGAAGTGCTAAGTTTTGGAAGTTACCATTAGGGACATAAACCTTGTCTTGAAATCTACATCCATACTTGATCTTTAAAAGCATTCTTAAGACCTTAGAATAGGATTTCCATTTGCATTAGACACTTTAGGAGATCAACAAAAACAAAACCCCAAAAAAAAAAAAAATCTATAAAACAACGAAGTAAGAAAAAGGTTAACTAAGCACATATGGTGCACCACACTTCATCAGTTTACGATACCCGGATTGATGATTTATGTAGAGCAATTTAAGACGTTAAATTGACTAGACACACATCCTTACATATCTAGAAACCGTCTCATTCATTTTCAGCCAATAACAAAATCTTTGCAGCTGTGCAACTATTTTACTTACCTCAAAATGACCTAATATCAGAGAAGTGTGTGCCTCTCTAATTATCTTTACTCTCTCTGTTTGTGGAATGCAGAGTTTCCCACAATGATATAAGAGTCGATCGTTCACATGATAGTCCAATTCTTCTACCTTTTTGCCTTGACTCAAAGTTGCATATACATCTTTAAAGTCTATATCTTGAGCATATTGTTCAATGTAGCTTTCATGTAGTACAGAATGATGCTTAAGTATAGTAGATGAATTTACAATGGGTCTAGATAACATGTCTGCAACTTTGTTATGGATGCCTTTTTTATATCTGATGACTAAATGAAACTGCTATAGAAAATCCATCCATCTGTAATGTCTTGATTGTTGCAACTTAGTCTGGGAGTGGAGATATTGAAGTGGTTGATGATCAGTATGTTTTACTATCTCTTTTCCCATTAAATAACGTTTCCACTTTTTCACACTCTGAACTAATGCATACAATTCTTTATCATATGTAGGATAGTTAACTACTGCAGGATTAAAAGTCTCAGAATGATAACATATGGGTTTACCATGTTGTGTCAACACTGCTCCCATGGCATAGTCACTGGCATCTGTTTGGATCTCAAACGGTCTTTGTAGATCAGGCAGTGCTAGTACAGGTGTTGTACTAATCTTTTCTTTCAAGGTGTCGAAGGCTTTCTAATGTTTTCCTCCCCACTAAAACACCTTGTTCAATCTTGTCAAAGCATGTAAGGGAACTACAATTGAAGAAAAATTAGAAATGAACTTCCTCCAATATTGTGCTGCTCCTAAGAAGTTTTTCACTTCTGTAGCAGACTTGGGTTTAGGCCAGTTTACAATGATTGCCACTTTAGAGGGATCTATTTTCAATTCACCACCCCCTACTATATGACCCAAATAATTCGGAGATGTTTTGCCAAATTCACATTTTGAGAGTTTAACATAAAGTTTTTCTCTTTTAAAAACATCTAATGTCTGTTTAACATGCTTTAAGTGTTCTTCCCATGTTTTATTAAAAATCAGAATGTCATCCAGATACAAAATAACAAAATCATCAAGAAAAAGCATGAGTACATCATTAATTAATCTCATGAAAGTCGCAGGAGCATTGGTCAAGCCAAAAGGCATAACCAGCCACTCACACAATCCCTACTTTGTTTTGAAAGCAGTCTTCCATGCATCTTGTTCTGCAACTCTAACCTGATGGTATCCACTGTGCAAATCTAGCTTGGTGAAATAGACAGCTTCCTTTAATTGATCTAAAAGATCATCTATGCGAGGAAGGGGATAACGATTTTTTATCGTTATCTTATTTAGTGCCCGGTAGTCAATGCACATTCTCCACGAGCCATCTTTCTTTCTCACCAAAACAATTGGTGACCCATATGGTGATGTGCTAGGCCTGATGAACCCCTTCTCAAGCAACTCCTGCACTTGCTTCTTGATTTCAGCATTCTCTAAAGCAAACAACATGTACATTCCAATGTTAGGCAATGGAACATCTTGCTACAAAAATAATATCATGTACTATTTCCTTTTTGGGTGGCAGACCTTTAGGTTCCTGAAACAGGACATCATACTCTGAAACAATCTTTCTATATCAGCTTGCTACTGAGCATTACAGCCTTCAAATACATTGGTTTTATCAGGTTTCTTTTCCTTTACAACCATTAGTAAGAATTGTTTGCATGAATTTATCATTCTTTTCATCTACCTAGAATTTATGAGAGTATAATTATTCTTGAGCTTGTGAGCTCTTACAAATTATTTGATTCCATCTTTAACAAGTAGATACTTGTTCTCAGCTCTATAGAAAATAGGTTTTCTATCATATAAGTAAGGACTTCCTAAAACAATTCCACATATATCCAAAGGAATTATGTCTAACTTAACCTCATCTACAAATGCTGACCCAAAAGAAAACTTGAGTTTGCACTCTCTAGTCACTTGTAGTTGTGCTTTATCATTCAACCATCCTAATGGGTATGGTTTCTTGTGAGGTGTGCTTGCTAATCCCAATTTATTTACAATTGATTCAGAAATCAAATTTACGTGTGAGCCACTATCAAACAAAGTATCAACCTTTTGATGTTTGGAAATAACTCGAATATGGAAAAGCTCATGTCTTTTTCTCTCATGTTCTTCATCAATAATAGTTTGAGCAGAATTACTAGTAGATGCTTCAGAATTCTTACCTTTTATACTTGTGGCTGCAATGATTGTTTCATCTCCCGACTCTGACCCCAAATCTTTCTCAATAGCTATAATAGTCTTCTTCTTCTTGCCCTCGAACTTCTTAGGTCTCAGCTCTGGATGCAGAATCCAACAGTTTTCATCATCATGCCCCTCCTTTTTACAGTGAGTGCATAAAGCTTTGTTTTTCTATGTAGTGTTAACCTTCCTTTCTTTCCACTTCTGCTTTCTTTTCTCCTTGCTCTTGCTTGCAGTGGGTTGGGATGGTCCCCCAACTTCTGGATTTCCATTCTTTCCTCTAGCTTCTAGATCGGTAGCTTGTACAAATACCTCATCTATACTAGTGGGATTAAACATGAGGATGGTATGCCTCATGTAGCTATGTAGACCACCAATGTACTTGAAAAGAGTCTCTGGTGAGTCTAATGAAATCCCTAGAATCAATGCTCTCTTTCTAAATTCTTGAGTGTACCCTTGCACACTTTGCCCTTTCAGCTGCCGAAGAGTTTTCCAGCTCATCATGGCTTGTTGCATGTAGGAAAATGGATAGAACTACTTCTTGATTGCAAAAACAAAGTCACTCCAAACAGAGATAGTCTTCCCATGTCTTTTCATGTCAGCTTGGGTTCTGCCTTCCCACCAGACCAAGGCAGTGCCTCCTAGGCGTAGGCTTGCCAGCTGATTTTTTCTCTTGTCTGAGTCGATGTTTTGCACTCTACAATACACATCAATTTGTCTAATCCAATTTTCCAACTTTTTAGTATTTAGCTCTCCATCATATATAGGCAAATCGAATTTAACATCTAGCTTAATAAAAGATGATTTCTTATTATGCATAGGGCTATTAGGAGGTGTGAGAAAGCTTTCCTCTTTCCCTTTTCCTTTTGAGTGGTCATGGGAATGAGACTCATCTTCTTCTTTGTCTTGTTTAGAACCTGATGAATCTTCATCCTTATGCTTTCTAAATTCCCTATACATTTCTTCTACCATAGAATTTATAGCTAGGAAACTCTCTATGAATTGAGGGTCTGGCCCCATAGCACCTTCCTCCGACATTGTCTTCTGAGGATAGACTCTCCCAATTTTAGGATTAGTTTTGACCAACTCTCCTTCTTCTAATTTGAGCTTTGATCTAGTGAGCATTCAACAACTAAACCAACATAAGCTTGTCTAACCTTACAACCTAGAGCTTTGATGCCACTTGATCTGATAATCACCCTATGAGTGACCTCAGTTAAGATTTATTAAATGAAGGTATTATAGACTCATATGTTGGTGTGTGTGTCTATGTTATTTAAGCAATGGATCGATCAAATTGCAAATACACAGGCACTTGAAATGGAAAACAACAGAGAAACACAGTAAGCAAATACAAGAACACAAAAATTTAATAAGGAGTTCACCCTATTCTCCAGGGCTACGTCTCCGATCGAGCTCTCAGTGGTGGCCTTCTTTCATTGTGTCTTGAAGTAGAGAATTACAATGAAGGAGCTCAATGTGAGTCTCCTGAAACAAAATTTGTTTGGCAGGGTGGTTCTTGGATCCCCCAAGCCACTAGAGTACACAGACTCTTTTCCTTACCAACTCTGTGACCTTCTGGTCTATAATGGAGAGAGCCCAATGTGGTGCTCAGTCCGGACAGATCCTCTCTAGGATGGATTGAATCCCTCAAGCTCTCTGGTGCTCGATGCTGCATTCGACCAGCTCGGCCCTCTGTCTTCCATTCTGTTGTTGCTTCACTGTCTTTCTTCTCTCTGTTCTCCCTTTCTGTGTTCCGTCCTCCTCTCCGGGTTCTGGTGGTTTTCTTTCTGCTTTTCCTGTGCATGGATTTAAGGCCATTTGTGCCCATGGCTCTTCGACTCCTCTTCCACTTCCCGTCGGATCGCCTACTACAACTTTTCTTGGATTTCCCTGTTCGACGTCATCATAAGGCTCACAGGGAGTGGCCACATGTCCTCCTGTAGCTACGCAAATTCCCTTCGTCGGTTCGGTTTTTCCGTTACGTCGTGGAATGAGTCTTTTGCCAGTCAAATCGGACGTCAAATCTTTACAAACTGTGTGATCTAAACCATTAGATCTGGAGCCCCCATATCCAACACCATTCGCCCGTCCCTCGTGGTTGACTAGCTCGATTATTAATGTGCGATGAGCAGTTGTTTTCTCTCTCCTTCGCTTGCCATGCATCAGGCGCTGAGTGGAATCGCTCATTTTCCTTCGAAATAGCTTACTGCCCATGGACACCCCTGATCAATATCACTGGTTTTTGTAGTGAGTCCCACCTTTAGTGCTTTAGCCTTTATCCCATAGTTTTCCCGGCTCTCATGCGACCGAGCGCTCAAGGCTTCTCCAATTTGGGGTTTTTCGCCGAGCGATGCATTCCTGATCAGGGCCTCCTAGGGGCTAAATTCTCCTTCCACATAGTCTCCATGGGCCTCGATCAGCGCGCTTTGACTGAGGTCCTCATTTTTACATGCTGGCTACCATTGCCACTGGTTTGGAGGTGTTTTTTATCACTGTTTTAAATTATTTGAAGTATGTCCTGACTTGGTACAGCCATGGCTCTGTTTAATCATGCTTTATGGATCCAATTCAGATCAATGTAGATAGGAGGAAATCCTTGTACACATCTTTATCCACCTTCCCATATATTTCTCACTCTAGTTGGCACTCCGGAACCTAGCAAACCATGAGATTAGCTGCAGAATTAGATGTTAGCTGTAGAATCAACCTGTTTCGGTAGCTGAAACAAATATTAGATTAAAAATAAGGAAAATTATGAATTTATGAAAGACAAGACAGATATATACCTGGCATGCCATTATTCTTGTTATCTGATCCCATGGAGTGATTATGGTGGTAAAAATTAGGTGAAATGAGTGAAAATGGTGTCAAAAAGGAAACAACTATGAGGCTCAACATGTACCATGTTTTTTAATGCAATTTTAAGATAGATGATTGGTTTATACATCTACACCATTATAAGATTCATTCAAATGAAATAGGTACTGTGTTTTGTAATTTGCAATTTCACTATTCATTAAACAACTTTACAAAACAACTTTGAACAAAACCTAAGAATAATCTACTAACGTCATAAGAAACATCATGCAAAATGTACCAACTAAATGCAAATTTACTTTCATTTCTTCATATTCATGAACTTAAATGTAAAACCTTTAAGCATCAAACCATGCATCATGAAAAATGTACCATGTTTTATAATGCAATTTTATAATATGTTTGCCTTGAAAAACTTTATATTAAAAGTTAAGCATCAACCCACATCCATAGTAGTTCTTCTATACAAGATGATGATATATTCATAAACGAAAAATGTATACCATATTTTATAATGCAATTTTAAGTTATGATTGTTTTAGACATCTACACCATGATAAGATTCATGAATGCAAAATGTACTATGTTTTGTAATTTTCAATTTTACTATTCATTAAACAACTTCACAAAACCTAAGAATTTGAAGCCAATTCCATATTATCTTCTACTAACTTTATAAGAATCATCATGCAAAATGTACTCAAACTCCAAAATTAGCATATTAAAGATCAATTCATAATAAAGAGTTCTATTTAAAATATGTCCAAAATTTATATCATTATAAAAAGTAAATATAATTAAAAGTTATCAAATAAAAAGATGCATCAAAGAGATCAATTCATAATAAAGAGTTTTACTTTAAATATGTCCAAAATTTATGTCATGATAAAAGTAAATATAATAAAAAGTGTGTCAAATAAAAATTTGCATCAAAGAGAATCTCGCTAAAATATACAATCTATCAACATCCTCGTGCTATCATCAAAATTGTGGGTGACCTGCACAACATGTGTAATATGCATATATACATAATATTGTGTACTTTAAAATTAAATTTTAATTTTTTAAAATTAAATGAGAATTTTATTATGAAAACAAAATCATAAAAGGTTTCAAATTCCATGCAATACCCCATGGTGTTCCCCCTCCATTGTGCCCTTGTGGAAGCCCTGTACAACACATGTACACATATATATTAAAAATTAAAAATTACACATGAAAATTCATGAATGCATAATATTAAAAAAAAATTAACAGCTTTTTAAAATTATGTAGACGATCCAATCCTCGTAGCTGACTCAAGTTTCAAATTCCATGCAATACCTCATGGTGTTTGCCCTCCATTGTGCCCTCATGGATACTCTATATAATACATGTACATGTATTTATTAAAAATTTAAAGTTGCACATGAAAATGCATAAACTTGCAACATTAAAAAAAATCAAGTAACGGCTTTTTCAAATTGTCTAGACGATCCAATCCTTATAACTAAATCAAGTTTCAAATTCCATGCAATACCTTGTGGTGTTCCCCGTGCATTGCACCCTCATGGATGCCCTACAAAATACATGTACATGTATATATTAAAAATTTAAAATTGCACGTGAAAATACATAAACTTGCAATGTTAAAAAAAATGTAACAACTTTTTTTAATTGTCTAGACGATCTGATCCCCATAGCGAACTTCATCGCTAATATCCCTAGAGAAGGAAAACTATCTCCAAAAACCTAAAATTCATAAATTTTAAAACTGTAAGATAGATATCTCATTTTTTAATGAAACTTGCTTCAATTTGTAACAAAACAAAAGTGAAATATTCAATATTTTTGACAAGCGAATATTTGACACATCTCCTAATAGGGAGGAAGAGAGTGGTGATGTGTTGTTTATGTCAGATGGAATGGAAATATGTTAACATTTAATTATATATGTAATTATTTCTCTTACAAATATGTCTTCACAATACCGGTGTAATAAAACAAAATTAATAGTATCAACATGAACTCTTAAAACAAAACTAACATCTCTCAACATATCTTGATTTGAACTTGAACCTGGGATCGTGATATTATCAAAATTTTCATTCAACAAATGACTTAACTGCAAATGGTGAACACCTGATACAATCAGTTTAGATTATATCTGAAAAAATTGCAAAATGTATGTGAATCAACATTAACACATGCATTACATTACATTAAAATATCCACCATAAACATTAACACATATTGATCCCATGCCTTCTTCCTCATGACCAATTAGGTCTTGCCAACCATCACAAAAAGCCTTTGCATATGCTTTAACCTCTTCAATATTCATATTATCCATCTCCTCATCTGATTTATATACAAAATTAGCACGTGCATCAGCTCATGCTCTTTTTCGATTTAAACCAAAATCAATTCTAGTTAATACAATTTGTATGTTGTCTATAATGGCATCCCTTGCTTCTCGACCAATCTGAGAAGTGGCATCCATCTCCGACTATAAAGTTACCAAACGTGAAGGTTGAGGTACCAAAGGTGGCGAAGGCCAAGGAAATTCAGTATCCCTTAAATCACCCTCATGTTCATATGCCTGACCTCTCCCAGTACCATAAAATTAAGATGGAAGGTGAGTATAATCAAGTTTCATATCCAAAAATAATTTTGGATAAAATAGTTTTGCAAAATAATGTGCAACCTCATCATAACATGGCATCTTGGCATACGCTGCAAGGAACCTAACATACAAATGGCAGGTTATTTGAGGGTGCTTGAAATATTGCACCTTGAGCATCTTTATTTTTGGCCCTTCTTTTAAATTAGACATAAATTTCGCATGTGCTTTTGTAACCTTCCTACTTACATTGGCTCATTTATCGTGACCCATCATTGTTTCCTTTCTACGCCTCATCATATCTATAAATTCATTAGTTGTTGGCCCAAGGTTCTTGTAAATATCAAGAAATGAACTTAGAGAGTGCACAACTATTTCTAAGCTTTGTCGACTCTCTGTAGGGAGCTCCAAACTCCCAAGATCTTTCTTCAATTTTGAATAATGAGCTATGCACCTTTGTAACGTACATTATTGGATGTTTTTTCCCAAGGAAGCTCATCGGGAATCTTAGATGGAGAGGTGGTAGTTGGCGTATGGTCTTCTTCTTAAATCACCCTTCTTCACGTACGTTGATTTCGATCAACATTTTCACCCCCTGCTTCAATATAATTACATAAGATTAAAACATGTCAATGTATTTATACACATGCAAGAGATACATGTAAACATATATGTACGTGCAATTCATTTACATGTACAAATTTGTTTTAACATAAAAAATTAAATAATATAATTTACCAAAATGATGAGGATCATGATCATCCAATCGAGATTCATGACCACCTGAAGATGATTGAGCACCATCATGCCTAAGTACATAAGTTGATTGAGCTTGTTGAGCATCAGGTTAATGTTGACCACCCTCATGTGACGACCTAGTGAGAGATGCCTCTAAAAAATTGAAATTATAAATTAATTAAGTTAAATTGACAAAAATCTATTCAATATATGTATGTACATATGATTCTACCTATTTATCATTTACGTAAATACACATAAACATATATATACCATACCACGATGATGTGAACGATGAGCCTCCATTGATTCATCTAATACTCTCTTCAACCTAATTAGAGATGCTCCTAAAAAAATGGAATTTATTATAAATTAATAAAGCTAAATTGACAAAAAAATCAATTCAATATGTACATACATATGATTCTACGAATATCATTTAAGAACTTTCACATAAACATATATATATCATGATGATGTTGTAACGAACAATGGCCCTCCTATGATTAATCTAATACTCTCCTCAATCCATGACCAATCTCATTGGCATGCATATAAAGTCGCCCTCTAGTCGATGCATGAGATCCAGTTGATGCTCTATCCCAATTGCGCCTCGAAGAATCGGGTGGTGACTTCTCATGTGATGATCTAAGTCCTCGATCCATATTCATGGATGGATATATATATATATATATATATATGATTTTAAAAAAAACCCAAGTTACCTCGTGCATTTAAAAATCTTTAAAATTACTATTTAAAAAGATCAAGAATTCAAAAAATTAATAAAACAAATAAATGTAAATATCCAAGGGTTTCAAAATTATTTGGTGTAAATTCTTCATTTGAAATATACTCAAGATTAAAAACACAAATGTTGAAGTGCACATTTTGAGAATTAAATACAAAATTTTCTAAAACATTTTAGGTTCACCAAGTTGTGCTTAGTATAGTATTGAAAGAAACATATGGTTATTAAAAACACCACATTTATAACTAAAAAACACAAACATATCAAAGATATCTTACAATGTCCATCAATAAATTTTGATGGAGAGCTTCTTGAAACCAATTCATCTTTCACACACAAATCTTGAATTGGCATTGCCCCATACAATAGATCACTAGACATCCTATTAACATTTGCACAATGACTTATGCTAAATGATTGAAATTGACTAGCAATATTTTTTGCTTCTCCATGCAGTTGTTTTAACTTCTCCTTTTTTACTTGGTACACACCTTTCATCTCATTGCACACAAGTTCAGAATTGGTGAAGACTACAATTCTATTGGATCCATACTCTCTAGTCGTTCCTAAGCCTTCTATCAGTGCAATATAATATGCTTCAGTGTTTGTTGTCCTTCCAAGTATATTCCTTTTCTTTTTGAGGACTTTGTTTGTCACAATATTGTATAGCACATAAGTAATCACGGCTTGTCCTGGATTGGGATAACAAGAAACTTCTATGCATAATGTCTATATTTCAACCATGTTTAAATAAATAAATAAAATAAATAAATAAAAAATAAAAAATAAAATGAATAATATATTTATTTTTTGCAAATTCTTTATATTATGGGAAAATGATGAAAAATAGGTATATATTGTGATGGAATGAGGGGATATTAGACGGTCTATTGTGATGAACTGCCCCAGTGGAATAATAATGGAAGTTTACAAATCAATGCAATTGGGAAAACATCTTAACAAATGTTCTCATGTTGGAATGCACCAGAATAACTTTCAAACACATGCTACAGTACATTGATTTTCGGTGATGAGAAAATTATTTTTCATTATAAAAAATTAATGTGATTTTTAAACCCAATATAGGGCCTCTAATCCTCTAATAGTTATTCCCATGACTCTCCATACCCATAAGGCTAAAATAATTATTAGTACTTACATGCCTAATGAGATTCCTTCACTATTCAATGAAGCTTATACTTATCATGAGAATACCAATACTTGAAATTAGATACATATTGTCATGTTTATCAAGTTTGGACTATAGCGAAGATTAACCTATCAATGAATATTTTCCATCGTGTTATGTATGATTTTGGTGCAAAAATTGCCACATTTAAAAATTTTATACCCACATTCAAATCAATAAACAACGAATTTGTGAGGGCTACAATCTTCTATATAAGTCATTTAATACTTTTCTATGAGGCAATAAGGGTTGATTTTTGATCTTGCCACATCACCTATCTACCTTGGACACCTTAGCTCAATTCAATAAAATTGAGAGAAATTGTTAAAGGCATTTTCCTTAATTCTAGTTACAGATATGACTATTGAAATTGTGATTTGAGGACCAAATATTCCTAATGCACCAAAGATTTCAATGTAAACCCTTTTAAGGCAACTTTTATTGTTATATTGTAAAAGAATCCCTTTGATGAGCATTTTGAGGGAGATATTATCATTATTTTAATATTCTTCATAGTTTGTGTAAGTGGTTTTAAGTACTGATGGTTTTGAGCCCACTTATTCTAACTCATTATAAGCAATGAGGAATCCATTTTATACAATATGGGATTCTCCTCATTTGCAAGGATCAAATAATACTAAATATCTTGTTTGAGTTATTTTGAGTGCAAACTTTGCTTATTTGTAGTTATTAATATTATGTAAGGGATTTATGATTACTAGTTTTATGCAAGGGCTAGAATAGGTTTTTTTTAATGGGATCTTGATCACTACATAAAAGAATAAAACCAAATAAAAAATATGAAAAAAAATGCTCTCTTCACTACAAGCCCATCTCTTTTGCTTTGATTCATTGTGATTTAGGTTTGAATAGTTTTTTTTTTCATGAATATTTGTATCGTCGTGCTACCTTTGGTATCTATGATATTAATGTTAGTGATTTTATTTTCTTTAAATATTTGTTATGGGGCTTCCCACCTTAGGTCCATGACATCTAAAACTAAGAAAATTGTAGTGGGTGGCTTGTCAAGTAGTTGCCCCTGGGCTCTCTCTTATAGGACCAACTTTCCCTTCACAAGAGTTTGAGCAACAAAAAGATATACAAGTATTAAATACAAGAGAGATCAGACCTAGAATTTGATATTCTACAAAACATTTTTCAATTTACAATTTATCAAATATATTACAGACCAATATCATATTTATTAAAACCATCAATTGAACATTAATATTTCCAAACAAACCTATTGTAACTTTCAATTTATGTCATCATTAATAAGTCATATTGTTTGACTAATACTTTTATAGTTCCTTCCCCTATGGTTCCTATCATATTAGGGTAGGGAATGTGGTTTGAGCCAACTAGGATGAGAAAACAAAAAGCTACTATTCGATAAGATGACATAAATTAATTAGAAATAAGTGAAACTTCATGAACTTTTTCTTCTAGATTAAAGGTACCTCATCCTACATGTATATATTAATGGTTATAGAGTTGAAATTAGTGAGAAATTACTTATAATTTATAATAATTTAGGCTAACATAATGTTGCAAGGGACATATAACATGTATGATAAAACATATATATTGATATCATAAAGAGTCAAAATCAAATTGATGATCAAGTTGAAATTAGTAAGAAACAAATCTTATGATTTATAATAATTTGGAGTAGTGTGATGCAACCTACATATAGTAGGTATGATAAAATAAATATAATAAAATGATAAAGGATCAAAATCAGATTGATTATAGATGGTGGAGAAATAAAATTCCAATTTTAATTAATACCCAAGGCTATGCAACAAGAAATTCTTCCTACTCACATTGAGCTCTTGATGATTGGACTCCTATGCATCCAATATGAATTTTCCTTGCATATAAACAGTGAGATAACAAGTGAATATTGTAGCCTTAAGACAACCACCTATATTATCACAACCTCAATAAACTATTAATATACTATGTTTTTACATAGGACTCAACGTGTATTAGTCATCTACTACTATGAAAGTGGCTAGTGAACCAATGTTGCTCTTAAATTATGCCTAGATCTGCCGATAAGGGTCGTACCAATTTATGTAGAATTTGCTTAATAGTCACCATAGTTGGCTATGTGTTTGCCTAATTTTTTTTGGCATAAAAGCAGAATTTGAGAGAACATTGTTAACAATAATCTTTAATATCACCTTGGAGATAAAATTTGAGATATGTGGTGTAAGCATATTCCTATGCATATTTTGTAGATAATAAAAATTTACCCGTGAAGGGTGACCTCCTCTCGTTGTACTAGCACGACAAGTAATGCAAAATCCTAATGGGTTTTATAAATAAGGTGTGGAATGGAAAAAGTAAATCTTTTAGATAGAAGAGAAACAATGAATTCTATATTGAATTCTTAGGAATGAAGTTGTTAATGTTGAGATTTTCTGTTTGAAGTGAAATAGGCAGAAATCTCTGTAGGTGACAACAATAGGGATTTAGTTCCTAGATTAGCTCCAGGTTGTTGGGAGGGAGTTAATGCCTCCTATATTTGATGTGAGGGAGTTATGAAACTGTTGGATTCTCTAGGCTATATAACAGGAAACCATTCAGATGGTTTTCTAAGAGTGTGTGAGGATTTCTTGATGTAATCTCCAATATTTTTTGATTAATATATTCCTGATGCTTATGTTTGGTGGATGTAGCCCAGATTGGTTGGGTGAACCATGTTAAATACTGTGTTATGTGCTTGCTTCTGCTGTGTGTTTAATTTGTTTGCTGAGCACCTGATCCAACAATTGGTAGCAGAGCATGTTGGAGGTGCTGCCTGGAAGAGCTGGAGTGCTGAGGTGCTGTGTGTGTATGCTGGCCGACTGTGCTAGTGAACCTGCCTGCGTTTGAATGGTGTGCGCTCAGTAAAGATTTATAAACCTGCGTGGCGGTAGCGTTGTCTGCTGGAGTAGCTTTCTGTGCGTGTGTGCTGGAGTTGCGTGGCAGTAGCGCTGTGTGCTGGAGCTGTTTTCTGTGCGTGCGTACCTGGTATTCAAATATTTGGTGCGTGGAGTAGCTTTTTTGTTAACAGGTACAAAGAAGTCGCAGCATTTTTATTTTTGTTTGATGTGCACAAAAAAAAAAAAGTCCCAGCGTTATTTTTGTTTTAATCTGCAAAACAAAAACGAAATTCCTCAATAAATAGAACAACTGTGGAACCAAAATCCGGGGAGAGAAACTTCCTTCGTTAGGAAAAGGAATGTGGCAGAATGGTTTTTTAATTTGTTTCGGGTTGTTGCAAAATGTTTAAAATACATAGCCCGGTCCGGTACCATCATCTGAGCTGAACTAAAAGGTTACCAGCATCTGATCCGAAACGACATTGCGTTCCAACCAGATAATTGTTTGCTCAGAGTTACTTTATGTAGTCGGATGTGCAAAGTTATGTTTTTTGGAATCACCTAATTCCTTACAAAATTCAAAGGAAATTACGGGAGTGGAGTACGTAATTTTTTTTTAAATGCCATTAACCCAACAAATAGGAGTACGTACTTATTTTCATGTTTTTTAAACAAAAAAGGGATTACGTAATTAGTTTTAAACAATCAAAGGAGTTATAAGGGTTATGGTGCATGGTTTTTTCAAAAATTAAAAGGCTTTAAAAGAGTATGTATTTTTTGTGGAGTGGAATTTTGTGAAAAGTGCAAAGGGCATTTTTTGTTGAAAAGTGCAAAGGGCATTTTTGTTGTAAAGTGCAAAGGGCATTTTTTTGTTGTAAATACAACGACAGAAAGGCATAGGCATAAATTTTTTGTGTGAAGGGAAGATATTTTGTTTCAAAGGCATAGGCAATTTTTTTTAAATTGCTGGTTGGATTTTTTTTTGTGGACATTACTTTGTTTTTTTGCTGATACAAGATGGCCAAAACTCAAAGTGCCCGTTTCGAAATTGAGAAATTCAATGGCAAGAATAATTGTGAGATCTGGAAGGTGAAGATGCACGATCTGTTGGTTCAACAAGGTGTGGCGAAAGCACTGTTGGGGAAAAACAAAAGACCTGCTTCCATGACGGAGGATGAATGGGATGAGATGGATGCTAGAGCTATGAGCGGAATTCGGTTATGTCTGGCGGACGATGTTCTGTTTAACATTGTGTCAGAGAAAACCGCTGCAGGCCTGTGTTCGAAGCTTGAGAAGCTC